>JBBBDQ010001353.1:7382500-7690952 GCA_037127315.1 Ascarosepion bandense
ATTAATCTGCTAGTGTTACTAGATTAGCATCAAGGGCCTAACCTTTTACTATCAAAATAGTTAAATATAACAGTTCTCTTCTACTCTAATAATTTCTTTTCTCGCACTTTCAGTTTGTGGAACTCCTTAGCGTTTGATTGTTTCAATCTCCAAAAGTTCAGATGCAACGTCCCTTGCCATCTTCTATCTTTTTGATTCCCATTCATCCTTTGTCCTTTCTTCGACATTCCCTGTACATTGTTTTTTTCTCTCACTGTAACCCCCTGCGCACCAGTGGCGGTCCTGCCTTATTTGGGGTGAAATGATTATAAAAAAAAATTCAAGTAGTGCATAGGTGTTTTTTTTTAATCATATCACCCCGAGCAAGGCGGTAACGCCACTGATGTGCAGGGGGCTACATAAGAGTAAAAGGATTAGAGGAGAATGAGGAGAAGGACGAACCAGTTAGAAAGGAGCAAGAGAAGGGTGGGAATACAGGTGTGATGACAGTTGCGAAGGTGGAAAGAAAGGAAAGGCTCTACAGAACAGTGTGAAAAGTAGTAGGGTCAAGTAGTTAAGAGATGAGTATTGACCTTGCATTTAAATTCCTGGAGGTTGTAGCCGTCAGGAAAGCAAGAATGAGGAAGCGAGTTCCACAGGCGGGAAGAGCGGGAAAAGAAGCTGCAGGAGTAGAATTGTCGTCTGCATTTGGTTGATCTCTCTGTGAATGGGTGAGACCCAGTTACAATGATAGAAAAATTTGGATACGGAGGTATCGAAGGAAAGATAAATAATGAATGGGATTCGTAAAGATAGAAGATGGCAATTGCCCTAGAAAGTTCAACTCGCTCTTTCCGGTGTTATAACTTTAAAAGTGACATTTTTGTTTCCATCTTCTCCAAAACTTCGCCGATTCTCACAAGTCCGGGTTATGGTATTCTCAGCATCCTTCTGTAGAACCAAATTTCTCTTGCTTTAAGTCTCTTCTTCATCACCGAAGAGATTGTCCAGAATTTACTACCAAATAGGAGATTAGATATTATATACCAATTCAGTATTCTTCTTTGTTTCTAATGATAGTTTACCAACTCTTAATATTTTGCTTGGATTGTGTAAGACATCTGTTGCTATTCTTGTAAACCTTCTGATTTCTTTGTCACTTTCCGTTGTCTATTAATAACACTAAGTTAAGTGATACACACTTGGGCGATCATCTCTCGAAAGAGATATGACTGACTAAGGCAGCAGATTATCCCAAATTAGGTTGACATTAATTTCTGCGTTAGACTGGTTGCCAGCCAAGGATATAAAACCCAGTCTGTCCTGCTATTTAACCCATAACTGGAGGGAAGAGACGTTTCCCAAGGGTATTTGCACGTAAATGAACGCAACAAATTCAACTAGAATTCGAACTCGGCTCTCCGATTTTACGCTCCGAGCCGATATCTATTGCGCCACAACGCATATTCATTAATCAGATAATAAAATGTTTGCATCTGCTTCCTTTATGTATCCCTAATATTAAGTTGTTACAAAAATAATGGCCGATTTCAGAAACATAATTTCATTTCATTCAACTGTAGAAGTGTTGAAATTAGTCAAAATACGAATCTTGAGTATCTATGCACTCTGCCATCGATCGACACATGGTATTCCCAAGCTGTCACCCATCTAGGTAGTGACCAGACTGGATGTTGCTTAACTTCGATGATCTAGTGAACTAGTGTCTCAATGTGATGTATCCATAAGCCGCTGCCAAGGATGGTGAAATGGAGTCAGAACTGGACCGTTTTCTCATAATGATAACATGTGTAGAGAGAAAAAACGGAAATAATTAACAACAAATAGTTACATTTGAAAGCAAACAGGGGAAAAAAAAGAAAAAAGCTAAGGAGTAAGTGTAAAGAAAAAACAAAGAAAAGGACAAATAATCACGACACCCTACACGTACGCACATTCGCGCAAACTTGAACTAATGTATCAAAAGTAAAATCGAGAAATATAAACAACCAATTGCTGCAGAATGGACGGACGGGTCCGTCTACGAAATTTTGGAGAAATTTTTGGATTGAGGTGACATCAATCAGCTAAGTGATAAACTTTACAGTCCTTCTTTTATACAAGTTTCATTAAAAATGACTGATAAGTTACTGCGGTTAAGTTTTTTTAATTTAATTTTTCTTGACTTTCTAATTTTCCTTCTTTTTTTTTTCTTGACATAAATTACGTAGAAATTATATGTTATGTATTTGATGTCATCTAAACTTATTTATAAATGAAACTCTCTCACTCTCTCTCTCTCTCTCTGTGTGTGTGTGTGTGTGTGTGTGTGTGCGCGCACAGACAGACACACACACATATATACACACATGCATACACAATCGGCTGAATCGATTTTCTTGAAAATTTACACAGTTTTACTATAAGCGTATGTGAGTGTTTTTAGCTAGGTTTTGTGTCGAGGTACCCCTGATAAATATCGAAAATCGATAATCGAAAAAATCGGGTTATAGAAGGAGTGGTCCGATTTTAATCAAATTTGATACATTCATAGACAAAGACATAAGAAACGATATTCAGAAGTTTCAAGGTTGCAGTTCTTACAATCGTGCAGAAAATCAATAATATATATATAAGGCAAGATGTTTGTGTGTGTGTCTGTTTATCTGCCTGTATGTCTGTATTTTTTCAGCCCTTTTCTTTTTGTTTTTGCTTCGGGTTTGGCTCTAAGTAGGTATAATTGTAGTTCTTAGTCTCAGCCATGATACCATTTACTCAGAGGACTTATTTGGCCTTCAAAATTCAGTTTACGACGAAAAAGACTTATTTGATATCGATACCAGGAAATCAAAATTTGACTTACATCCATTCATTTTTCTTTCACTCTACGGTTTCGCTTTAACTGGAAACAACTATTGCCTTTTAGTCTTTCGTGCCAACGTCCAAAGAGTCCAAGTTCCAGGACCATGGATTAGTTTTAAAGCTTTCATTACACCCGAGCAACGCCGGGCTATACTGCTAGTAAAAAATAATTTTACCCAATTAGGCCTTATATCAATTACACTGATTTCGAAATTGTTGTACTGAATGAAGTGATACAAAAGAAAGGGAAAATGATCAAGACTTATTGAATTGATACTGTTCCAGTTATGGGCAGGACAGATTGGGTTTTATAGCCTTGGTCGGCAACCAGTCTACCACAGAAAGCAATGGCAACCTACTGCGGGATAATCTTCTGCCCTGTCAGTCATGTCTCTTTCGAGACATGATCGCCCAAGCGTGTATCACGTATGGCACTTAACTGACTGACTGTTAAATTGCTTTCACAGAATCATTAAATTATTTTCTTTTTGAACTTCCGTACAGCGACAGTTGTATGAATTATAAAATTCTTTATAAAATATCCACATCGGAAATAACATTAAACTTAATATTTATTTATTTAATAAATAAATCATTAAATAATTAATTAAATTATTATTAAATAAAAAATTTATTTAATAAAAAATCTCTTGTTGCGAACAGCAACTGGTTGGATTTCAGAATCACTGAAAATTACAATTTTTTAAAAACAAATATTGAATGCAAATATTTTCCCCATCAAATCTGAAATAAAACGAAATGTTTTACTAAATTATACAAGCACCAATTCTCAACAAAAATACTTTCTTAAACAATGTTTGGTAAGATTCGTGACTAATTTTTTGTACGTTCAATGTTGATATTGCATAGGTACCTCGGAAAATTCGCCAAAATAGGATGAAAAAAATTCTCAAGACATTATAAAAACAAAATTTAATCGTGAAAATCATTGTATTATTATTAAGATGAATTTTATGCAAAAATTATTTTTATCCTTATCAGAACCTTGGAAATTCTTTGGTTAAAAATGTTTTTACTGTCGTCAACGCATGACCATAGAATTTATAAAGAAAATTAAAGTATCTTTCTGCAGTGAAAAAAAACCTTCATTTTGAAATTATTACAAAAATCAGATAATTGTCAGATTTTAATGAAATTTTCAGACCTTATTCAGAAATTAATTGATTTTTTAATCTTTGTTTTCGAAAAATCCTTTTTTCTTTTTTTTTAAATATTTACATTTGTAATAAGGACAAGTTCTCAGAGAATTTAAATTATCTCTTTTTTTTTTTTTTTTTTTTGCTCAAGCAGGACCAATAGAGAAAATCTACTCTTAATCATAAAATAAAAAATATAATAAAAAAAACATTATTTAATTAAAAATAAGTTTATAATTGCTCTTTATGAATAAAATATTATGGGGATTATTGTTCTAAGAAAAATATATTTTGATTAATAATGAATTTTTACAAGAATTGTTTTCATCTTTTTTTTTTTATTAGAATAATTTATAAACTTTTAAAGCTATTAAAGTTCTGTACTAATTTATAGCAGTCAAGTAATATTTATATTAAATTAAAATTGTTTACTATTCATAAATGGGAAAATTCACAATTAAACGACCCCCAGTATTTTTTTAATAATTTTTAATTTTTTATATGTATAAACGTGCTGATTTTTGTAAATACGGACATGGACTTCCGTATTTACAAAATCGGTAAGTTTATTCACGACATTGACAGAAAATAAGAAAGATATGTATAGTAAATTTCAAATTTATTGGTAATTTTTCTGATATTTCCTCAACGGGTATCTTCTTAGCTCAGATTCAATAAAATATTAAAATGTTTAAAATACTTAAATTTTTTAAGATTACTGGTTACTTTAAAAAAAAAAAAAGCTCTTCTTTTATGTGCCGTGTCTCTTCGGGACGTAAGAGATCATGGACCTCCACATCTTCCTGCCCCTTGTAGCTCTTAATATGTTTTGTCCTGTTATTTCTCCCAAACCCTGCTCAAGCCCATCAAGTATGTTACGCGTTGCTTTCCCCTGTCCTCTATCCGTCCTGTGAGTATTAGATTCTCCAAGCCCTTCTTCCTCATTGCATGTCCCAGATGTTGACCATGTTCACCATAGTTTTATGAATATAGATTACAGCGCAGTACGTAATCGATGTGACGTATATAAAGGCGACCATATTTTCCCGAGTATTGGCGATATAGTCAGATTCAGTAGAGTGTCTGACTCGTGTGAGTTAATCTATGACGTTGTTTTATCGAACAGATTGCATTGTCGCAAGCAATACAAGTGGCTATTTTCTTATTACTAATAAAAACAATTACAACACTGATAATAAGCGAGCCTATAACTATTTACTGTGACAATCAGGCCAGTATTACTTTGGCTAAAAATCCAATAATACCTCAAAGATGAAAACTTATTGATATTAAATATCAATTTATTAGGGATCGGGTACAAAAGAAAACAGTACAAATTGAATATGTTCAATCTGAAAATAACGTATCGGATTTGTTTACAAAGCCAATTACAAAATCAAAATTAGGGGCTTTCATTCCTGTCATATTTGGTACTGACCTATAAGGTCCTTATTAATTCTGGGTAGGATATAAAATTGCATCCATTAGTTATTTAGAGACGTTAGTTTTGGTATGAATCTGAGTCCTTAGTTTCGGGGTATAAACGTAAATAGTCCTACTTTTAGCCCAATCCTCCTATGAATGACTCTCAAAATCACTCTGACCCGGAGTGATAGTGCCTATTTTAATGGGTCCCAGCTATGGGTAAAATAACAACTTTTTCCACTTTTTTGTTGTGATCACAACCCAAATTCATAAAATTGTTATTAATGCTTATTAACCTGAAATACTTAACAGTGAATAAAATGATATATCTATTTTTTATGGATATTAATTTTTTTTTTAAATTTTAATCCAAAACAAAAAGATATATTTTATGAATCCTAAAGTATTTGTTCCATATGAATGTTGACTTTAACAATATTTTGCAGGAAGATTCCATAATGTACCCTAAGTGGAGGAGGTTAGAGTTTTTGGGTACCCTTGTATACTAGTGAGCCAGCCATGAACTGACTCATTTGATAGTTCAGCAATAGAAGGGTTAACCGATCAGAAGGCTCAAAACCAGAAACTTCAGCTGTATCTTCCTAATGTTAAGTTTCCTTTTTATTTGCATCCCCTCCAAAACCTTGTCATTGCTCACATGTTCGGTCCATCGTATTCTCAGCATCTTTCTGTAGAATCACGTCTCGGTTGCTTCAAGTCTCTCCTTCATCTCTGACGAGATTATCCAGCATATCATATAATACTTCAATATATACAGGGTGTCCATGAAGCTCGTGTGCACTTTAAAAAAAATTATAACTTTATTTATATTTACGATTGAAATAATTTGTAAAACGGATTAGAAAGGAGTATATCTATATTTTGTAAGGTTTTATTGAAATTTTATTTAAGTTTCTACCTGTCCTCCATAGAAAGGGTAATACGATTTTGCAGTTCACGGAAAACATTTGCCAACTGATTTACAGTAATGCCTGGAATCACATTAGTTATTTTAGCTTTCAAATCTTCTAGTGAACTAGGTTTGGTTGCGTACACAATTGTTTTCACATGTCCCCATAAACAAAATCTAATGGAGTCAAATTTGGTGAATGTGGAGGCAATAAAATGGTCCACGCCTTCCGATCATTCTGTTAGGAAATTCTTGATTTAGAAACTGTCTAACACGCAGAGCAAAGTGGACAGGGAGCTGCATCTTGTTGAAACACTGTATTATCTTTCAAGTTTGTTCAAGCTGCAGAATAAAGTATTTTTTTAAGTGCACACGAACTTTATGGACACCCTGTACATAAAAAATGCGCCCACATTCGTCATGCAATTTTTTTAATTATGTGCGTGTTACATAACTTTCGCAAACATCAGGCTGTCAATAAATCACTCAAATCACATCAAAAATCACTCCTTCCGTTTTAAACTACAATAAGTAATATTTATGTCAATTCAGATGAATTACTCCTTAAGTAAATTCATTTTTCTCAAATAAAGTTTCAGAAATATATAATTTATTTTTTAAAGATATTTTCATGAAAAGAATTATATTCTGTTGACAGATCTGTCGAATTCATAAATTTTACTGAAAAAGATAAAATTCCAATCAGTATAAACTCGAAATGAAAAAAAAAAAGCAGTACGTTGCTTATTGGGAATATTAAATTTAAACTATTAGCTTGTAATTTTTTTTTTTTTCCATTTAAATGTATTTTAAACTTAGGTGTTGCTTTTTTCTTATTGAATATATATATATATGTGTGTGTGTGTGTGTGTGTGTGTGTGTGTGTGTGTGTGTGTGTGTGTGTGTGTTACCTGTCATTTCTTTACAGAACTAACCTATTTCTTCAAAGTTCAGCGGAGCGGCCATAAGCCCAGCAGATAACTTTGCAAGCTAACTTCGTTCCTCACTACCTTTTTATATAAGTGGTACACGAAAAAAGCTTTTGGAGATTTTTGAACGTGACTTTCTCCTCGAAAACTCTCATGTGCCGCTTTAGTCCGGCGGCAGACTAGCAAATTTTATCACTTAACTGTGATATATTAATAGTTTCAAAGTTAATTCCCTGACAACTATTTATAGAAACCAATCACATTTCAATAGACTATAGTGCCTGCAGTTACAAGCAATCAGAGTTCACCACAGATAAACACACAATACTTTTGCCTCGTCATTCACATTTACACTCAGTTGCCTTTAATATATATAGTAACGTGAATTAATAAATATCCATATGAGGGTACACACATGTTATTCAGGTGTTAATAAAACAGTGCTCAATGTAGTATGAACACACCTATTTTATATATATATATATATATATATATATATATATATATATATATATATATATATATGTAGTGTATCGAGGCAGCAGATAATTTTCTAAACATATATACTGTTAAATATAAGAGACAATGAATGTCTATTATGTTTTAATCATAAGCCGTTCTAAACATCGTACTTTGACTTTAAAAATAAAGAAAAAAATTCTCCAACATTTGGATATTTTTTTATTAAGTTGGTTCTAATCTTTCGTCTCACATAAGCTATCTTCAGGATTACTGTATTGTTGACTAAAATCGTCACTCATACACACTGTAAAACGAACCTTTAGATATTGGAGGCCATCTACATTAAATCCAAACAACCCACACTTAATAAAATCACGTTTAAATCTGGTCATAATACATTACATTGCATTTAAATATATGGTTCTGTTATCATTTCAAGCTCTCACGAGGTGTGACGTCATAGAACTGCATTACAAATTTAAGAACTGCGTTTGCTATTTTTGGTAACGGTTACCGTTGCTTAGCAAAGTTTTATGTCAACACAAGACAAAATCGTCGCTGATAGTGGATGTTTTTATGTTAACGTCCTTGTAACCTCTCTGAAGATGGCTCATGTGAACCGAAAGCTTAGAAACAACTTAATAAAAAATTATCCAAAGGTTGGAGAATTTTTGTCGTTATTTTCACCTGAAATTAAAGTCAAAATACGATGCTTAGAACGGCTCATGATTAAACATAATAGACAGTCATTGTCTCTTATATTTAACAATATATATATATATATATATATATATATATATATATATATATATTGTCCATATATATCTGAGTATATATATATATTTGTATTTATTTTTACGTTTTTCCGTCGCTTGGCGAACTTCTTACTTTATTTTTTGTTTTTTTGTGCTTCGTTTTATTTCATTTATTTATTTATTTTGTGCCTTATTTTACTTCTCTTTTCTTTTGTCAAACTTTCTAGTATATTGTATACTTTAAGTTTTTAGTGGTCATATTTCTTTCTTTTATTTTTGCTTGTAGCTTTTTTTTTTCGGCGAAACTTTCTTTTTACTTATCACACGTTTTCTGTTGTTTATCTCTCTCTCTCTCTCTCTCTCTCTCTCTCTCTCTCTCTCTCTCTCTCTCTCTTGCTTTATTTTTGTGTTATAATCATTTTTTTTACTTAGAGTATTTTTATTTTCTTCCCCATCAGCTGGTAAAATTAGTGATGGGTGTTTTTCAGTCTTTCAATTTCTTTCATTATGTTAATTGCATAGTTTTTGCATTGTTAAATTGTCTTTTTGTTCCATTAGTATAAAAATTTCATTTAATTTCTGTATTATATGCTTTTTTAATTTTAATTTTTTTTCTTTTTTTTTTTTTGCGTTTTTCAATTTATAAAAACAAAAATAACACTCACATACGCGCACATTTTGCCTGAAAAGAAAAAAAAAATGTAAAAAAAAGAATCACCCAACTCAGAATAGCCGACAAACAACACAATCAATAAAGACTCGTGTCTGGTCACATCTAAAGTGGACACACTCGAGAAAAAAAAAAGAGAAAAATCAAAGCCTGCAGAAAATAGTAATAATATGGAAGCTGAAAAGAACCAGAAAAATGACAAAGAAAAAAACAAGAATGGAGGCCAAAAACGGCCAAAATACAAACGACAAGAAAAGTATAAGTGACAATGGAGAATCGCTCTCTTGCTGGAAATCCCCCCCATCCTAACTGTCAGATCAGCATCGCTGAGTATTTGGAGCGGTCTAAGTGTTAGACGCAGCTTTTTGTGAGACCCCTCCCCAAGAACATCAAAAAAGAATTGTATCTCTCTTCGTGATCAACAAGCCAAGCAAACGCAAAAAAAAGATGTCGCTCTACGAATGATACAGTGGTTAAGTCACCTGAGTACCTCGAGATAAAGCCCCAAGAGAATAATTAAGGGATCGGGCTTTTCATGCGGGACATACCCACGCCCGAAGACTGCGTAAAGGCAGCCAGCCGTGATCTGATCACAAAATATCTGACCTTGAGAACTGAGTAAGACGGTAGACGTAGGACAAAAATTCGTTGTGTTTGAGGTTCATCCTCACATTTGGGGAGCATCTGGCCGTTTACCTGTCTCAGTACGGACAAATACTAAGTGCCAGTTGTGATAGCCTGAACGAAGGGTGGAATTTTAACATCATGCTAATTTGGGAAGCCTTCCTATCTGTTCCCAATTGTCTCAACGTAGCGTGCCTGAAAATGCTGGTCATAGTGACCAGACAAAAATCAACGTGTTGGAAGTGTGGAGAGACTGATTCCCTCTGCTCTTCCTGCCCAGAGATGAAAGCCTCTAGAGTTCAGACCCCAAACCAAAAAAAACGTCCCTCTGGCTGAGTCTGTTATTTCCGCCTCGACTGTGATGGACATGTTATAGACTGGAGCCGGAATACCCAAACGCCCTGTTGAATCCCGTTTGCAGCTCACATTCCCGAAAAGCTTTTGCCCACTTTCTGTGGAGCTGTGGAGAAGGAAAAGAGAGAATGACTGGTTGCTGGTAGTAATGAGCATCGTCAGATGGAAGTAATACAAAGCAAGAATTCAGTCTACAGAAGCTCCCGGGTCTAAACGCATCTAAAGTCCCACCTTCTATACCTGCCTTAAATAAGGGTGACGCCCCAGCCTCAAGTCAGTCAGTTAAGTGCCATACGTGATACACGCTTGGGCGATCATGTCTCGAAACAGACATGACTGACTGGGCAGAAGATTATCCCGCAGTAGGTTGCCATTGCTTTCTGCGGTAGACTGGTTGCCAACCAAAGCTAGAGAACCCAATCTGTCCTGTTATTTAACCCATAACTGGAAGGAATAGAAGGATTAATACCTTTCCCAAGGGTATTTGCGCGTAAGTGAATGCAAGAAATTCAACTGGAATTCGAACTCGGCTCTCCGATTTCTCGTTCCGAGCCGATATCCACTGCGCCACAACGCACAGCCTCAAGTACATAAAATTAAAATCTGCAAATCAAGTACAATCATCATCCAAAAAGGTATCACCCCCTCTCTTTCTATTTCGTCCGCTCCTATTCTCAAATTATTGTCTAAACCGTCATTCATTCACTCACTCCTCGCCCTGTAACTTTATCCCACTCACCCGAGATCCTAGCCCCTTCAGAAAAATAACTCGTGATACTTCTAGTCCTGCACCTATTCCTTTCACACCCTCCCTACCAAAAAAGAAATGCCTACCAAAAACAAAGAATTCCTTCTGTTGATGGAAAAAAAGAAACTAAAAATCTAAAGTACCATACAATATAAAGAAAGAAGTCTGCTTTCTTTCTCCAAGCCAGGCTGAGAGAACCAAAAATTATAGAAACAGGATCAACTAAAATATCTGCTATCGATTAAAAGGTATGGGGAGCATGCGTGGAAGATTCCCATCAATTTCCCCAAGCAAAAAGTGCTAAGTCATTAGTACAGGGTTGAGGGTGCGACAGATATGGGATATGATTGACGAGACCATCAGCTCATTCAAAATCACCCCACCACTAGCAATTGTAGGAAATCAACAAACTGAAAAAATTTTCTGCGACATGGACCCCCATTTTCGTTCACCCCTCCCGCTATAGAGCGTTACATTTGACATATCCCCGGGACATTGGCGATTCATGAGATGGACCATGAGTCAATTGGAGAGACCGTTGGTGTCCTTTCACCGACCTTGTCCAAGCCAGATTCACAACCCTAATCGGACTGATAATGATACTAGTTAACTAGTTTGAATTCCCGGGCCGTGAGGTCGGAGTCTTGCAAGACGAGTCTCATTCGCTATTTTCAGCGTCTCAGAGTGGATGTATATTGTATACAGAAGACCTGGTTTTCATATCGCGACTATGAATGCAAGTCTGTCTACGGGGTTTGCCCTCTATTCAGCATGTTTGTATGGACGTTCGAGAGGTGTTTTCTGGTTAGTGAGGAAGTCTTTGAATGCGGCCTATGACCTTGTCTTCGCAGATCTGACTGACAGGTTTTGCGTGTTGGATATTACCATAAAGGATCCGTCTCTCCGTCTCATTGGGGTTTATGCGCCCACTTGTGCGGCATGGGTAGTTTTAGCGGGAGATTGTAATGCCGTAATAGAAGCAAAACCCCGGATGTGAAAACATTTCGGGACTTTATTGACAGGTTCGATCTTGTCGGTAAGTATCGTAATGAGCACCCTCAGGAGTTAGTATGGTCTTGGACTAATAGTAGCAGCTCGGCTTCGGTGGTGCTTTCTAACTACCTCGACCGAATTCTAGTTAAGAAAGCCGATGTAAGACTCTTAAGTTGTCCAACTTTCGATTCTATAGTTTATTTAGATCATACACTCGTCCGGGTTCGTGTAAACTTAGATAAGCCTAAGGGTAGGATGTCTAGCTACTGGAAATCGAATGCTTCATTGCTTAGTGAGAGAGATTTCCAGGACCAGAAGCTACTAATGCTACAGCGAGAATTGACGTGGGTTGTGGTTGGGAGTAAGTGATGAGATATAATAAAAGGTCGTTTCTTGTTTATAATAGTCAACGACTCAATGTAATTATATTAGCAATACAAATGGCATGTGAAGCAAACGTTGATCGGGCAATTAAATCCCTTGATACTGGGGTAGTAGCCTTAGCTAGGGTGGAGCTGTTCTCCTTGTTTATCAAGAAGAATCAAGCTCTTGTAGTTATAGTTAGATTCAAAAGAATGTCTCCGGTGGCAACAAATATTGTCGCTGGACTGCATGCAGAGGAAGTTAGATTAGTTAAATTAGTTGTATCTAATAGGCATATTGAGTACGTCACATTGCCGGATAAGCGGACCTTAACTACAAACGCAGAAATATTCAAGGTTTTTCGTAACTTTATTCAGGATGTTTACCAGAAAGCTCAGTCAGAGCCCTGCTCAGTTCGATGCATTTTGGTCAACTTTCCCGCCTCGGGGTAACTGAAGCGGTTAGGTGCAAGGGTCTCATTTCAGGATGAGATCTGGGAAGCGCTGAAGCCGGTTGCCCGGGATAAAACTCCAAAACTTCCCTATGAACTGTATTTGAGGCAGTCACCCGTTATTATTCCCTTGTTGGAACTGATTTACAACAACATACTAATGCTTCACCAAGGGTGTGATCAAGTTACTACGCAAATTCAAGAACGGTGGGGATTGGACAATTGACAAATGACATTAAATACAAAGTTGACGAATTTAGACAATATCTTAGCCAACCGTTTGCAGGCTGTCTTGCTTAGTATGATTTCTGTAAGAAAACTTGTGCTGTGAAAGTTGGGACTATTAAGGACAACATTCATTCAGTACGCTTGATCATCAAGCAAATCGACAGAGAAGCCGTGATGAACAATTTAGATCAGTCCAAGGTTGACCATCATTTCCTGGAGGCTTTCTGGTTTCAAGCCGTATTTCGCACTTGGATCCGACTTCTGCATACGTTCCTCGGTGTGAAGTGAATGGGGTACGATCGGGGCTTTCGTGTTGTTCCGTTTTATTCATCAATGTTGTCCACTTTCGCCTTTGCTTTACGTTTTTGCGTTGGAGTTTTTCATTCGCGAGTTAAAGGCGAACCCAGTCCTACGCGGAATATCCTTACCTGCTGCTACTTACCTCAGCCAGGTATTCAGTCTATGCCGATGTTTAGTTTTTTGTTTTTGTTTTTTTGTTGTTTTTTTTTTTTGTTTTTTGTTGTCGTTTTTTTTCTGGTTTTTTTTTTTTTTTTTTTTTGTCGGGTAGGACCGAGAATGACAAAGTCGGCAAAGGGATCAGAGGGTAAGAAACGGGAACAAGATTAAATCTGCTGGCTTGCGGTTGGGAGTTTCTTCCCGGGCTTTTGCTTTAAACGGGTGGTTCGGTCGCGATTTCTTGCTGGAAATTAATTGATCGGAGGCGCGGAAGAAGGTCGAAAGCGAAGTTCGTCTGAAGTCCCGGAAAATTCTTTCCTTATGAGGAAGACAGAAATATGTTTGCCCCGAGGCGAGTGCTCCTTCTATCGTGAATGCCGGTTAGCTTTCAGGTTTCTCTTATGAGCGTCTAGGCGTTGTTCCTCAAGTGTTGGTGAGTGGGGGTCCGTTCAAGATAGTCTGGTTGGCGAGATCGGTTTAACAAAGCAGTAAGCTCGCTAGATATGGCCTTGGGCTCCTGGGTTAAAATATCTCACTAACAACGAGGCATCACTCACTTGGCTGGTGATACGAAAGGCCCTATGAGCTGTCAAAATATTTTCTTCCTTGGGCTTGGAAAATCCTTCCAACTGAGTCCGCTGTGGTGGTGAATCGATAGAGACCCTGTGTTACGCTTTCTTCCGCTGCATAGTCGTACGCCCATTGTGCAAGTTTTATTGAAGATATCATGGTTCGCATGCTGCGCGGAAAAGTTTTTTGTTCTTGAGACAAATTCTGTTTGTAGCAATTTGGTCACATCGTTGACTAAGGCTGAGCACTATGTGTTCTTAATGCTTACAAGATGCTATGCGAGTCGTGGTATGGACGACGCGACAGAAGGAATTCTATGGAGACGAGAAGTTTACCTTTTCCCAGCTAATCTTGTTCTTTCAGGATAAGCTTAAAGTTTAGGTCAGGACGAAACGGCGACGACTCTCTCCATCAAAATTCGACGAAAGATGGGGTAGTTTTGTGTTTATCTGTCGAGTGAAAGAAGCCAACTTAAAGTGGTATATTGATACCGATTCTACATCAAGATATGGGAAGCCCTGCATTAAATATTGGCAACCCCATTCCAAAATAGGGTAGTTTAAGCTTACTTTATTATTTATTTTTTCACTCCAATTTAGCTTAGTCAGATGTATGCTCATTGGCCCCTTTTATTTTTTGTCCTCACTTTCTTATATTTAATTGCTCATCCCTTTCCTTGTTAGGCGATCAGAAACTTCAGCTCGCTGGTCGATGTGAGACACTTTACGTTTTTTGGGTGTGTTTTTTCGTAATTGTGTTCGTGTCTGAATGAGTGTGTAGTTTGATTGGTCGAATTTTGATTGGTCGAATGATTAGTTTTTAATTCATCAAAGTCCAGCATTAATTTCGTCCAGTTAACTGATATTTGTTCCACAATTAAGGATTTGGGGTGGTATTGCTAACACTAGGATTAAGTTTAAGATAAGACAAATGATGCCTTGTGCTATATTTTTTGTATTTTCACATAAATAAGTATTAGTTCATTAAAGCTTACATTTTAGCCAATACGAATTGTCTATAGCAATTCTACTACAGTAACTAGTGAAATATGTCTCAGTTACTTTTGATTTTTCCAATCAACTCTTTATATAGGCCACAAATAGGCTTCAAACGCCACCCAAATTTGAATTTTCATATGAAAAAGTTACCTTCCTCTTGGCTAAAAATATCCAAAAGTATACCTTCTTTTTTGAAATTTGAAAACTAAATTTTAATCATAATATGTCCGCCTTGTTTTGGAGGCTTTTGTTCGAGCCATTCTATTTTTAGAAAATTCAAAAACAACTTTTCTTTTTCTACTTCTTTTATGTGCCGTGTCCCTTCAGGGCGTTGCTCTCTACAATGTCTTGTTCTTTGCCGTTTTTAATAAATTTTGTCTTTTTTATAGTTTTCTTTCTGTGTCTGCTGCCAACAGCGTCATCTGAAAATCTTATTTACATTGTGTCCACCAATAATGAATCCTGGTAGGACTTTGATGCTAAGTTGTTGTTTGCTGATATAATGAAGCAGCGTGTAGCAGCCCCACAAGTTCTGTTCCAGTGACAACCGGCGACTCCTCAAAATTATGCTGAACTGTTTATTCCTCCTTTAGTCAATAAATTTGAGGTCCTCACGGCTACAACGGACAAGGCCGAGTGCTTTGCTAGTAGATTCTCCTCCAACTTTACATTTGACTCGTCTTGAGTATCCGCACCCGACTTCCCACCAAGAACTGAGGCTCATCTAAAGGACGTATACATAACCTTTTCTCCGGTCTCTAGCATAATTTCAAAGCTTGAATTCCATAAGGCGAGCGGAAGTGACGGACTCCCTGTCATCGTCATAGAGAAGTGTGCTTGTACTCTCTTCTGTCCTCTTCAAACTCTATAACTTCTTCCTCTCTGCTTCTTTCTTTCCTGTCCGCTGGAAGTCCTCCTCTGTGGTCCCTGTATTTCTCTGGCGAACCCTCGGATCCCTCTAATTATTGCCCTATCAACTTCCTACCGATTTGGGGCAAAGTGTTCGAAGCTATTATCAATACTAAAGTGATTCAACATCTCACAGCTCATAACCTATTTTCCGGCAAACAGAACCTATTTCCGGCTTCCGCTTCGCCCGGTCTACCGCTGATATGCTAAAGGCCATCAACGAGTATAATATACCGGCTCTCGACAAGAACAGCGAAGTTAGAGCTATTGCCTTGGATATCTCCAAAGCATTTGACGCTGGGTTTCTGCGCAAGCTACAAAGCTATGATATAACTGGACGCTTGTTTGATTTGATTCCGATCCGTGTCTAGCAAGCCGCGTAAGGAAGGTCCTTTTGAACGGGTATGCCACCAGATCCTATCACACGAACGCGGATATTCCCTAGGGATCTATCCTAGGTACGACCTTCTTACTGATTTTCATCAACGATCTACCTGATGTGATCATATCTCAGTTAGGCATTTACGCTGACGACACCACCATTTACTCCCGCCTGAGTAAGAAATCTACCAAGGCTGACAAAGATAACCTCGCTGATGATCTTGAAAGGGACCTTCAATCTGTGGGGAACAGGGGGAAGAAATGACTAGTAAATTTTAATGCTTCCAAAATGAATATTTTGTCCGTTAATCACCATAGACAATCATCCTACCCCTCCCCATCAGCATGGATCAAGCTAATCTCCCGGAAAGCATTACACTGCGCGTCCTCAGCCTCATTCTCTCGGCCGACCTTAAGTGGAACGACTACATTGAATTAATAGGAAGGTTGGGTCACTGTGTCAGGCCAGGGTGTTATTCTCGCATCTATCCCACTTATATATAAATTAACCATCCACCCATGCATTGAATACTGTTCTCATAACTGGTCGGGCGATCCTGCTATTCATCTCGGGGTTCTCGAGAGAATCCAGAGGAAAACCCGCAATGTAATTGACTCCAGTCACTTTCTTCAGTGGCTTCACCTCTGTCTCTTCTACAAATATTTTCGCGGCTTCTGCTCCGATGCACTTCCTGGTGCCCCCATTACACGAATTTATTCGAACAATTAGACTGGCAACAAGTTCCAACTATTTTACAGTTAAAACAAGCAAATACAGCCAACAGTTCTACTCCATAAGCTTCTTTTCTCGGACTTCCCGCTTGTGGAACTCCCTTCCGTATACTTTCTTCCCTGACAATCTCCAAGAGTTTAAATGCAACGTCAATTGCCATCTCTTATCCCCTTGATTCCCATCTATCTCTAATCCTTTCCCCAACACCCACTGTATCTTGTTTTTCTCCTTTTTCACTCTACCCTCACGCAGCTCTCTTCACACCAGTATTCTCATCCTTCTCTTACCCATTTTCTGACACCCCCTGTAACCGGTTCCTCTTTCTCTTCGTTCTCCTCTTATCTAACTTTTCACTCTCCTTTTATGCAGTCCTCTGTGTACCAGTAGCAGTACTGCCTTACTTAAGGTGAAATGATTATAAAAAAAAATTATCTCGAAATTGACTACTGTATACGTTGAATAAGACTAATGAGAAAATATATCCTTGTCTTACCCCCTTTTTATTTTTGTGTGTTTACTAAACTAATTTTCGATCTGTATATAGACGGTTTTCTCTAAGTATAGGTTCTGGATCATTCTAATATTCTCCCCAAATATATCACGATTGCCTAGCAGTACCATCACTTCTTTGCGGCATATTTAATCAAACCCTTTTGGATATCTATAAAACATATGTGCACATCTTTTTAGATTTTCATTGCTCTTTTTGATGTCATTTTGAGTATAAATATTCCTTGTTCCGGTGTCGGGGCCTATTGTATTTTTTTTCTGTTCAATCTGGCCAGTTCTAATTCTGTGGCAGATAAAAAATTAAGAATTAAAAGCATTTTGGAAAAACCCAACTAAAACACACAAAGTAAAATTGCACACCTGCAAAAGTGGATTCCAACGACTAAAAACATTTTGAAAAAAAAACCCCAAACCATGGCAAATTTCGCAAGTTTGAGTGAAAAGCAAAATTCTGGATACTAATTGGATAGCAAAAAGAGAATTCATATGTGACGTCAGTCGCTGGAGTAGATCACATGATCAGATTAACTACTTAAAAAAATTCAGTGACCGGTCAAGACCCAGAGTCAGATGGGAGCAACGTGACGAAACAACTAAAATGTAACGGGAGAAACTTCAACTACGACTCGGACATAGGTCGCTTCGCACATTGTACTCCTTCTCTTTCTTTCACGTGTGCTGATTTCTTTTACTTCTTCTTCTCCATCCAAAGACATTCATACCAAGCAAACACTCACACATAGATACGTAACTAATTACTACTACAAGAACATTTCTACGAACTCTTGATACACTAAACTCATTACTTGTTTCTCATTAAACATTAATTTATACGAATTCTTGTTATTGTTTCTTTTTAATAAATTTCTATTTTAACATGAAAAATGTATATTTTATTATTCTTACACTATTCCACTATTCTACACTAATTCACACATTCCAACCTGCAACTAACCTTCTGATGAAAACCTTCTGATGATAATAATTCTGGATAAAACATGTAAGCTGTAGGGAGTTCGGTTATATCTGACAGGAGGCCGAATTAAAGAAACATTAACCATCTCCCAATAGCTTCAGTGGTGACCCCCGACGGCTGAAAGGAACACGCACCCTACGGTTACATTTCCACTTCATATTTCTGGTCCTACGATAAGTTTGGCTAGTTGTCTTTCGTCATGGAATTCTTCTTACATATATTTAATTTGTTCCATCCCTTGTGGTGATACCGAGCAAAGCGAGGAACCGGTTGTTTGCCCTCCAAGGTCCATAAAGCAAATGACCAAAACTGGTCTTTGCGCACCCGGCTCCGCGCAGATATTTCGGCAGAAAACTAAAAATTAATAAATATCAAATTCCTTTTCGCGAGCCTACGCGAATTTTGTTTTTCGTCCTATGGGAAGCCCAGAATTAAATACGGGTGTGAATTCCCAAATGATCTGCTGGCACCCACAAAGACGATATAAAAAGCCGACACAGGACGCATCGCCAGTTGAGAAAGTACGAGCATAATTAGCACGTCCCTTGACCTCGTCAAGCGATCACACTATGCTCGTCTCCTTTTCTCTCTCATCTTCTTCTACGCTGTCCCCTGAGCTACTTACCCGATCTACGGAGCGAAGACATCAAAGACATTCCTAACTGACAAGCGCTCCCACATACATGCACACAAACTCTCTTTTCGGCATTTACTGCTATAAACATTTTAACGTCCTTTGAACCCATCCAAAAGATATTACTTCTTGTAAAAAAAATCTTAATTGATATATGTGTATATATAAATGTTGTTTCCATACACAATTTGATTTTCTTGTTTATACCCCCCTTATAGAGGGCTATCTACTAACGAGGCCAAATTCAGTTAATCTGTTTCAACACCAACTACGCTTCACTAGAACGGATAACCCACTATACTCTGAAGTATTTCTGTTTCATTTTTTACTAACCGTCTGGCTTCCTTTTAATTATTTAAAACTCTTCTCTTAAAAGAACGTGTAATGAACAAACTTGGTTTAAGTTAAATAATAATAATTATGATTATATTTTATTACCTTTTTATTATCATTTATTTTAGTTTTGTTTTTTTATATACACTACTAGCCATAATTATTAGGCAACCCCACTTTTTTAGTATTTATTGCCTAGTGGATAATTCTAGATTAAAATAGAATGGTTCTTTTAATACTGCACAGTAACATGTGCATCAAATGAACTGTTCTGGTGTCCAGATTTTGTAATCTCTTCCCCATGCTAGTCTCTTCTTATTATTGGCTGGCCGAAGCAAAAGCTTCCTGGCTGCCTTGTAAAATTTTGCAAAGTAATAATAACAAAAGAAGCATTCTATTTTCTATTTTCATTTAGAATTATCCACTTGGCACTAAATACTAAAAATAGTATGATACACATCATTTTTTTAAACTGGGGTGGCCGGTAGTGTACTTTTATATCTTCTCCCCTCAAGAGAAAGTTGTTTATTGTATTTTTTATTATTATTTCATATTCATCTTGTAATTATTTAATATTACTTTCTTATAAGTTTTATAATAATCTACTAAAAATCAAGTAAATTTCATATTCGCAAAATTATCGCTACGTATAAGAACGGTAACTCGTAAAATCTTACTTGATAACGTCCCTTTATCAGTCACTAAACGGATAAAACAAATAGGATTAATTTTGATTTGAGTAAGCAAGTACTGGAGAATTTTAAGCAGGAGATGAGCAGATTGAATATCAGTATTCTGGGAGTGTGTGAAACTAGATGACCAAACAATGGAGATTTCATCAGTTGTGACCACAAGATAATACACGCAGGCGGCAAAAATAGTTAAAAAGGTGTCGGCGTGATACTGAACAGACATATAATGAATTGAGTCTTTAGGCTACTGCCAGTTATCGTTGTGGTGCAGTGGATATCGACTCGGAACGACAAATCGGGGAGCCGAGTTCGAATTCCAGTTGAATTCCTTGCATTCACTTACGTACAAATACCTTGGGAAAGGTATTAACCCGTCTCTTCCCTCCAGTTACGGGTTAAATAATAGGACAAACTGGGTTCTAAAGCCATGGCTGGCAACCAGTCTGCCGCAGAAAGCAATGGCAACCTACTGCGGGATAATTTTATGCCCAGTCAATCATGTCTCTTTCGAGACATGATCGCCCAAATCGTGTATCACGTATGGCACTTAACTAACTAACTGACTTATGGTCAAATTGAAAGGCAGATCCTTCAACAATGCGGTTATATTAGTGTATGCGACGACAACACAAAGCACTGAGGCAGAAATAGAATCTTTCTAGTCGACACTGTATAACGCCAAGCCTCAGTGTAAATCGCAAGAAATTAGAATTATCATGAGAGACCTGAATGCTAAAGTAGGGAAGGAGAGGGAAGGAGAGGGAAGGAAAGAGAAGGAGAGGGAAGGAGTAACAGTTGTCAACTTCGGCTTAGGAAATCGCAATGAGCGAGAAAAATGGGCCCAATAGTTCACAGCAAATGACTAGTTAATAACCAACACATGATTTCAAGAACACCCAAGAAGACTATGGACATAAAGAAGCCTGGGAGGTGACAAAAAAAAACTAATTGATTAAATCAGCGATTTTCAAACTTTTTGACTTACGGACCCCTTTATATTTCCACTATAAACGCTTATGAAATTTATACATAATTTTTTACTAAAAATAGCTGATAGTTTTGCATTAACATAGTAAAAACTGGTTTTAAGCTTACTTTAGACATAAGCGTTCAAATAAAATAAATTAATACTGCATGTTGATGCAAAATGTAACAAAATTAAATTTAAATTACTTTGAATTTCATGTGATGAGTTAATCCGCGGAGCCCCTGTGGTCTACCGACCACAGTTTGAAAACCCCTGGATTAAATAACACTAAGTCCAGGAATGCAGTTGTTCAGTGTAAAACTTATCCAAGTGTCTCCTGGTTATATGCAAACTAAGGGTGAAACTACAGAGAATGAAGAAGCCTAATGCAGCACCCAGACTGCAATGCAACGCACTCATGAATGACCTCAACCTGTAGGAAAAGACAAGGACAGAGTGAAAAAAATATACGAGGGACAAATTGAAAACGGAAATTCAAAATGGAACGCCCTGAAAGAAGTAGTGACATCAGCCAATGACATAATCCCGAAGGAAAACAGGCATGAAAAGAAAAATGAGTGGATCACAGATGAGATTCGGAACATAATGAAAAGGAGGCAGAAAATAACGCCAAAACATGGAACGGAATACAGGAGACAACAAAAGGAAATAAGAAGCAAATGCAGACAGGAGAAAGAGGAATGGCCCAACGAGAAATGAGCAGAATTAGATACTGAACACGATCAATAAAAGAGACATGCGTAAAAAAAATAAGGGAGCTAATAGGACAAAAACCATGCTCCTCAACCGGATGCATAAAATCCAAGGATGGAACAATCGTATTAGAAAAGCAGTGGGGAAAATATATAAGAGATCTTTTCCACGAGAGAGCAACCGACAATAGACAGGAATGCCGACGGACGAGAAATATTAGGATCTGAAGAGGAAGCTGCACTGGCCAAACTGAATATTAACAAAGCAGCTGGACCAGACGGCATCGTAATACAAATGTTGGAAGCCTTAGGCGACTTCGGCGGAGACAAAATCACAGAAATTATAAATGAAATCTACAGCAGTGGTGTAATCCCGGAAGACCTAAGTAGATCGATTTTCATAGCACTGCCTAAGAAGCCAGGTGCAAGTGAATGTGAACTCCAGCGAACAATCAGCTTAATGGGTCACAAAACTGATCATCAGAATTCTGATGAACAGATCGCACAGCAAAATCAAACCAGAAATAAGACAAGAACAGTGCGGTTTCGTCAATGACACCGGAACAAGTAACGCAATATTTATGCTAGAGTGTGATCAGAAAAAAATGCAGAAGACGTGTACCTGCGTTTCATCGACTATATTTGACAAAGTACGCCACAAAGACCTGACAGAGACGCTTGGCAACCTTAACATATTTGGGGAAGATCTGCATTCAGTTCTCTTATTGTTTATTTGTAATCCCTTCTTTCCGCTTTTTTTAATTACTTCCTCTAGGGGGTCTTGTAGTTTTTTCCTCTATCTGCTATCAGCATCGTGTCATCTGCGTATCTTATATTGTTCAGATTGCGGCTTCCAATGACAAATCCTGGCAAGACTTCTAGATCTCTCAAAATGGTCTCGCTGTATAGGTTGAATAAATCTGGCGAGAATACGTCCTTGTCTTAAAACCCTTTCTGTCCTTGCTTCCTGTCCATATACAGGCTGTTTGCTGCCAACACAAATTCTTGTTTACTCTAAGGTCTTTCCCAAATAAGTTTTCCCAAATTTTCCTCATTCAGTCAGTTAAGTACCATACGTGATACACGCTTGGGCGATCATGTCTCGAAAGAGACATGACTGACTGGGCAGAATATTATCCAGCAGTAGGTTGCCATTGCTTTCTGCGGTAGACTGGTTGCCGGCCAAGGCTATAGAACCCAATCTGTCCTGCTATTTAACCCATAACTGGAAGGAAGAGACGGATTAATACCTTTCCCAAGGGTATTTGCGCGTAAGTGAATACAATGGATTCAAGTGGAATTCGAACTTGGCTCCCCGGTTCCTCGTTCCGAGCGGATATCCACTGTACCACAACGCACATACTTGTCCCAAAAAACTTCAGCTGTCTTTTCCTGATGTTAAATATCAGTTACCTTTTTGTGTCCATCCTCTCCAAAAGCTCATCGTTGCTCACATGTTTCATCCATGGTATCCTCAGCATCTTTCTGTAGAACCACATTTTGGTTGCTTCAAGTCTTTCCTTCATCTTTGATGAAATTATCTAGCATTCACTGCCATATAGAAGGACTGACATTATAGTGGGTTGCTTATCTATTCTTTTTCTAGTTGTAGTGGGATTCCGTTCTAGTGAAGGGTAGTTGTATACTGTTGCAGGTTAACGGAATTTGGCCTTGTTGTAGATAGTCATAAAATGATTATAAAATCAAGAAAAGCAATTTGAGTAGAAAATATAATTTTATATATACACATATCAATTAATGTTTTTACAATTAAAGTAATAACTTGAATATAGGCCCAACGGAGGTTAAAATGTTCATGGCAAATAAAATGCTGAAAGAGATTTAAGGTGTATGAATGTGGGGAGCGTGAGTGAAGAATGTTTTTGATGTAGTCGCTCCGTAGGTCAGTAAGTAGTTTTGAGACAGGGGAAAAGGAAAGAGGCAAGCGTAGTAGCCGCTTGACTTAAGTCAAGGGGATATTGATTACACTCTTCTCCTGAGGTCTGCCTGACTGCGTCGGCCTGTCTCGGCTTTTTATATCTTCTTTTTGGATCACAGCAGCTCGTTTGGGATTTCACACTTGTATTTGATTCTGGGCTTCCCATTGGCTGATAAATAAAATTCGCGTAGGCTCGCGAAATGGAGATTTAATATTTGATACATTTTTATTTTTCAACCGGAACATCTGCGCGAACCCGGATGCGCAACGACGACTTTTGGTCATTTGCTTTCTGGTCGTTATAGAGCAAACATCCGGTCCCTCGCTTTTGCTCGGTCGGTATCACCACAACATCACATAACAATCCAGTAATCTCTTCTTTGATTCCAGTGAAACCTTTCTGTCTCCCAATACTCTACTCAGCTTCTGGAATGCATCCTTGGCAATACACTTTTGGATCTCTGTATTCCACTTTTCATCTTCTGTTAGAACACTTCCCAGGTATTTAAATTTTTGCACCTGTTTGATTTTGGTATCACCAACTTGTAGTTGGCATTCTAGGCTCCTCTTTTTACTGATTACCAGGCTTTCAGTTTTCTTGTGGTTTATATGTAGTTCTTTCTTTCCACTTTCTTTAACTACTTCCTGTAGGAGGTCTTATAGTTTCTTTCCTGTATATGCACCCAGCACTGTATCATCTGCATATCTTATACTGTTCAGATTGCAGCCACCAATGACAAATCCTGACAGGACTTCTAGAGCTCTCAGAAAGTAAGAATATTTACTGGCAGCAAATTGCCTGCATACGGACACGAAACGAGTTAAGCAGCTATACAAATATTGAAAGATAAGACAAGAACGTGTATTCTCACGGGATCTATACAGCGAGAACTCTAGAAGTTTTGCCAAGATTTGTCATTGGTGGCCGCAACCTTAACAATATAAGACACGCAGATGATAGAGTACTGATAGCAGATACAAGAAAGTAACTGCAAGACATCTTACAGGAAGTAGATAAAGAAAGCGGAAAGAACTACAAATAAACTACAAAAAACTGAATTCATGGCAATCAGTAAAAAGAGGGGGCCAAAATGCCAACTACAAGTTGGTGATACGAAAATCAAACAGGTGGAGAAATTTAAATACATGAATAGTGTTCTAACATAGGATAAAGTGCGATACGGAGATCCGAGAGCGAATTGGCATGGTCAAGAATGCATTCCAGAAGCCGAGTAGAGTGTTAAGAGACAGGAAAATTTCGCCTGTTGGGAAGGAATAGTCCTTTCCGCGGAAATGGACTATTCGAATCACTGTATAAAATAGTAGTGATTATACCTCGAGAAGGAAGTCGAGGAAGGAAGTCGAGTAAGCGAGTCAGTCGGGTATTTCCGGTATTGCACCGGAAGTGTTCTACTAGTCAATCTATCACGTCTCTACGACGATCCTGTATACTAATTACCTTGTTCTGTATTCTACTTATCCTCACCACTTGTAAATACTTCTCTTTCCTGTCAATACACCTACTTTTATACTATTACGTTGTTTTGTATTATTTCACATAATTCTGTAATCCACTACTCTCTTCATCGCTGGAAACGAAGAAGAGAGTAGTGGATTGTTATGTGATGTAAGTCTTTCAATATGGCAGCGAATGCGAGACAATTTCATCAAAGATGAAGGAAAGACTTGAACCAACCGAAATGTGGTTCTACAGAAGGATGTTGGAGATACCATGGACCGAGCATGTGAGCAACGACGAGGTTTTGGAGAGGATGGACACAAAAAGCAAACTGATACTTAACATCAGGGAAACGCCAGCTGAAGCTTTTGGAACATATAATGAGGAAAGAGGGCTTGGAGAACCTGATGCTCACAGAGCAAATAGAGGGACAAGGGAAAGCAGCGCACGCCATACACGATTGACTTGAACAGATGAATTGTGGAGCGGGGATTGACTGAGATAACAGGAGAAAGGATATTAAGACTCCACCTGTGGAACTCGCTTCCTTATTCTTGCTTTCCTGACGGATACAACCTCCAGGAATTTAAATGCAAGGTTAATACTCATCTCTTAACAACTTGACACTAGTTCTTTCCACGCCGCCCTGTATATCCTTTCCTTTCTCTCCACCTTTGCAACTGTCGTCACACCTGTATTCCCATCCTTCTCTTGCTCGTTTCTAACTGGTTCGTCCTTCTCTTCACTCTCCTCTAATATTTTTCTCTTACGTAGCCCCTTGCACATCAGTGGCGTTACCGCCTTGCTCGGGATGATATGCCTAAAAAAGAAAAAAAACCAACAAGGGATAGTGAGAAGTGGTGGTTTGATCGCCTACGTCCTGAAGGAACACGGCACATAGAAAAGCAAGTACACGAAATTAGAATGACAAAGAATCGTTTTCTCACCTGATTTATTGAAACTATTCAGCGAGACAATCCTAAAATAAGTAGAGTAAGTAAAAGAATTTATTATCAATGATCATAAGAAAGAAAATTTCCAGATGGAATTACGCCCAAAAAAGCCAGAAGAAAAGAACATTAACTGCACGCGACTGGTGAAAAGCTTTGGATTTTGAATTAGAGAAATCAGAAACAAACAAGTAAAGAAACTGTGCTTTAAAAAACAAGAGAAAATATGGCACAGAAATCCGAGGGTGTATGGAAATAGCAAAATAAACTTAGTGGCGTAGGGCTTGAGGGTTAAATAGAAACTTCCACTAATTCGCTGAAAAAACAGCATAGTATGAAGAAAAAAGGCTCCAAACTTATTGAAATTTACATCAACATATTTATGTTATTATTAAAAGAAAAAAAAGATGAACGATCAAAGTATCTTTTTAACTATTTTTAATTTTTAATCCTTTCTAACACATTCGAAAATTTAGTAAAAAAATCTTATTTTGAATTTCGTTAGCAGGTAACCAAATCGTTACGAGAGTTTACAATGGATAATGTAAGATTACGTAACACTAGCTTTTTCCGGTGAAAAACACATGAATTTGGAAATTCTTGCAAAAATCAAATAACTGTTGGATTTTAATGAAACTTACAGAACTTACAGAGCCGAGTTCGAATTCCAGCTGAATTCATTGCCTTCACTTACGCGCAAATACCCTTTGGGAAAGATATTAATCCGTCTATTCCTTCCAGTTATGGGTTAAATAACAGGACAGATTGGGTTCTATAGCCTTGGTCGGCAACCAGTCTACCGCAGAAAGCAATGGCAACCTACTGCGGGATAATCTTCTAGTCAGTCATGTCTCGAAAGAGACATGATCGCCCAAGCGTGTATCACGTATGGCACTTATCTGACTGACAGAACTTATTCACAAATGAATGCAATTATTTTTTAAATTCTTATTTTTAGAAGATCTTGGTAAAAAATTTGTTACATCTGTTACTGTCCCCAACACGAAAATTCATGAAATTTCAAAAAATTAAATTTTGTAGCGAGAATTTGTTTTATTAGTTAAATGCAGGACTCGTTGGGGGAATGTAAATCATCTTTAAGATTTTTCAGACAGTTGGCCTTTTTTTCGAAAATCTGCTCCCAAAACTAAAATAAAAAATGCAATGAAACTGTAGTATTATTTAACTAAATAAGCTTTTAGTTGCTTTTATAAATAATATATATTAAGGACATTATAGACTGAAGAAAAAATAATTTTTCGATTAATAATGAAATTTTAAAAGAAATGTTTTAATATTTTCTTTTTAATTATAATAATTTCAAATATTTCAAATGGTTTTTAAAAATTTTGCCAAGCCTTGTGGCGGTAGGTTATTAAGTTAATAAGTGAAGGCTATATTTACTAATAGAAAATTTAAAAGTTTAGTACAAATCATTGAGCCATCGTATTTTTTTAATAATTTTCTTTTAGTGTATATGAAGTTCTTCTTTTAGTATGGTATTTCCTGTCGTACTTTAAAGGGTCATGAGTTTCACGATCCCTTCCCCTTACAAGAAAAAAATTTGGACAATTATGTCAATTCTGGTCAAACATACTTAGCTTATCTGGCTGTCATTACACATCTGGTTATTATCACACATCAATCACTTACAGCAAAGGTCAGAAAGATCAACGCTCTGAGATAAAAAAAAATAGTTTTATTCTAAATTTCATGCTATAAATAAGTAATGCTTGTGTAAATCAGATTAATTTAACTTTAAATTTGCTAATTTTTCCCAAAATAATTTGTCAGCGATGTATATTTTATTTTTGTAAGATTTTTATAATCGAGAATTAAATTTCGTTTATAAATGTGTCAATTGCTCAAAAACGGCCGAAAAATTGAAAACTTTTTAAACTTAAAAAGTTTATATTCCAATCAATATATTTTATTTTTGAAATACACCCGAGTATTTTGGATCTTGAAAATCGTAAAGTTAATCATTTATCTTTCAATTAAAACTAAAGTTAAAACTTCAAGAATATTTTTTATTTATCAAAATTCATTTTAAAACTTAGGTATCGCGAATTATCGCGAAAAAAAATGGCGGCACAAGTACAGTGTTAAGAGACAGGAACATTTCGCTGTAAACGAAGAAGAGAGTACTGGATTGCTATGTGATGTAAGTCCCATTATGTGATTGTTATGTGATGTAAGTCCCATTATGTGATTGTTATGTGATGTAAGTCCCATTATGTGATTGTTATGTGATGTAAGTCCCATTATGTGATTGTTATGTGATGTAAGTCCCATTATCTGATTGTTATGTGATGTAAGTCCCATTATGTGATTGTTATGTGATGTAAGTCCCATTATGTGATTGTTATGTGATGAAGTTGATTTACCCGCACCAAGAAGATTAATGAAAAATGAGGAAACTTTAACAAAACAAGATAAGGAATTTACTCACGAATTTACCACCACAAGGCAACCAACAACACAACGCATCACCACATCCCGCACAGAGTTCATTTAGAAATAATAAAATACATTAAAACACTAAATGTACATTTACACCTCTAGCAGCTGCAATATGGCCATAAAACCTTGGTTGAAAAGCATCCTATACTTGAGAATAGGAAAAATATTGTTCTGTTCAATGACAATGACAAATGTTTGCATACGTTAAGAATGACACATGAAAAACTGAATGCATTGTTCAACCGCATTGTTATTTCCTTAACCCTGCCATTAGTGCATACACTTTTGACTCCCACGTCAGTGTTTATTGTTTAAAAATGTGATGATTAGAATTTAAATAAAACATGAAAGTGAATTTATATATTTTCTTTATTCATGAGAATTATAGGATACAAATCCTATATCATCTAAGAATTAACGCAAACGAAAAAATTAAAATTACACACCCTCAAAATCGGATCCAAACGACTAAAACAATTTGGAAAACCCCAGACCAAGGTAAATTTCACAAGTCAGTGTGAAAAGTAAAATTCTGTATGCTGATTTGATAGAAAGTAGCAAATTCAATTATGACGCCAGTTAATTTTTATTAACACCTAGGAAAATGAAAATACCGTTTGGAGCCGGTCACGTGACTAAAATCCACTAATTAACCAAGTTCCGTAACCGGTCAAAATGAATCCGAGATGGGAGCGGGTAGCTGACGAACCTTGTCGCGATGTAACAAAAGAAATTTCAAGAAGCCGACCCTGACGTAAGAGCGCGTCACACACTCATTCTACCACTTCTTCCAATTTTCCTTTCTTCGTTTTCACTCCACACCGTCAAAGAAAACAACAACAACAAGATACTTCAACGGACTCCGATAAGTACAATCCCTTTTATTGCCTGACTTTCCTCTTCACTTTTTCTTCGGCTATAAAAAGGAAAAGAACACAGACTTTTATTAGCAATTTTTTTAATCTTTTAACATACACACATTTTGCTACTATCAACTATAAATTCTGGACACTTAGCTACTTGCTACTATTTCTCTGGAACATTTACCTACTATTGGAACATTTTACTTCTTACAAATTTATTATTTCTTAATCAAATTACACTTATTTCACAAACAAAATACTTTCATAATCTAACAAGTTTCTAAATTTCACGTGAATTAAATTGCTCTACATTTTACAGAAATAAATATGAACTGATGGAAAGAGATAGATAGTTTTCTAAGCGCAGCTTAAACATGGTACAAGGCCAAAGGTGACCAGTGCAGATAGAACTCAACACTCAGTTGTAATAGGTTCTTGGGAGACAAGCTTGCTAACCATTACATCAAGCCGAGGTGCCCATAGATAGATAGATAGATAGATAGATAGATAGATAGATAGATAGATAGATACTGAATTTTTTTTTTTATATTGGAACCAGTTGTCGAATATTTTTATGATTCTGTTTTTATCCTTTGATTTGAATCACATAAAACGAGTATAATCATCATCACATGGTCAACTAGCACTTGATGCAGAGCAGAATGTAGAATCTCCGAAACTTTACAGCATCAGAATGAATACGGCAAGTTTTTTGACGTTACGACTTAAAGGGAGTTAACCAAATCTCATACTTAGAAAATATACGAGTTACCTCCCTTATAATGTGATCGCTCAATTCTTTTCTCTTATTTTTCGTGTGCAATAATTTATGTCGATGTAAGTTCTATGTTGAACTAAGTATGTTTATTTATTGGTCTGTATTTTATTTGACTTGACCTTATTTAGTTTACTCCACCATAAGAAATGTATAAATCATGAGAAATAATCATAAAAAAACATTCATGAGAATATGTAAAGTTAAGGTCAATAGGCACCTCCTAACTCGCACCTAATCTCTCAAACACTTTTCCCACCCACGCAACCCTCATACTCGGTATCCTTACCCGACTATCACCCTCCTTCTGACATTTCCTATCACTTTCCCCGATGTAACCCCCTAACAACTCTTTCTCATCACATTCCACTATGTAAGACCCTAACCACTCTTTCTCATCACTTTCCCCTATGTAACCCACTAGCCACTCTTTCTCATCACTTTCCCCTATGTAACCCACTAACCACTCTTTCTCATCACTTTCCCCTATGTAACCCCCTAACCACTCTTTCTCATCACTTTCCCCTATGTAACCCCCTAACCACTCTTTCTCATCACTTTCCCCTATGTAACCCCCTAACCACTCTTTCTCATCACGTTCCCCTATGTAACCCCCTAACCACTCTTCTCATCACTTTCCCTATGTAACCCCTTAACTACTCTTCTCATCACTTTCCCCTGTGTAACCCACTAGCCACTCTTTCTCATCACTTTCCCCTATGTAAACCCCTAACCACTTTTTCATCACTTCCCCATAACCCACTAGCCACTCTTTCATCACTTTCCCCTATGTAACACACTAATACCTTTCTCATCACTTTCCCCTATGTAACCCCCTAACCACTCTTTCTCATCACTTTCCCCTGTGTAACCCACTAGCCACTCTTTCTCATCACTTTCCCCTATGTAACCCCCTAACCACTCTTTCTCATCACTTTCCCTATGTAACCCACTAGCCACTCTTTCTCATCACTTTCCCCTATGTAACACACTAGCCACTCTTTCTCATCACTTTCCCCTATGTAGCCCCCTAACCACCTTTCTCATCACTTTCCCCTATGTAACCCCCTAACAACTCTTTCTCATCACTTTCCCCTATGTAACCCACTAGCCACCTCTTCTCATCACTTTCCCCTATGTAGCCCCCTAACCCTTCTCATCACTTTCCCCTATGTAACCCCCTAACCACTCTTCATCACTTTCCTATGTAACCCTCATCAACTCTTTCTCATCACTTTCCTCTATGTAACCCCCTAACCACTCTTTCTCATCACGTTCCCCATGTAACCCCCTAACCACTCTTTCTCATCACTTTCCCTATGTAACACCCTAATAACTCTTTCTCATCACGTTCCCCATCTAAACCCCTAACCACTCTTACTCATCACTTTCCTATGTAACCCCCTAACCACTCTTTCTCATCACTTTCCTCATGTAACCCACTAGCCACTCTTTCTCATCACTTTCGCCTATGTAACCCACTAACCACTCTTTTCTCATCATTTTCTCCTATGTAACCCCCTAACCACTCTTTCTCATCACTTTCCCCTGTGTAACCCACTAGCCACTCTTTCTCATCACTTTCCCCTATGTAACCCCCTAACCACTCTTTCTCATCACTTTCCCCTATGTAACCCACTAGCCACTCTTTCTCATCACTTTCCCCTATGTAACACACTAGCCACTCTTTCTCATCACTTTCCCCTATGTAGCTCCCCACCACCTTTTCCTCATCACTTTCCCCTATGTAACGCCCTAACAACTCTTCTTTCTCATCACTTTCCCTTATGTAACCCACTAGCCACTCTTTCTCATCACTTTCCCCTATGTAACCCCCTAGCCACTCTTCTCATCACTTTCCCCTATGTAACCCCCTAACCACTCTTCATCACTTTCCCTCTGTGTAACCCACTAGCCACTCTTTCTCATCACTTTTCCCCCATGTAACCCCCTAACCATTTTTCATCACTTTCCCCTATGTAACCCACTAGCCACTCTTTCTCATCACTTTCCTATGTAACACACTAGCCACTCTTCTCATCACTTTCCCTATGTAGCTCCCCTAACCACCTTTCTCATCACTTTCCCCTATGTAACGCCCTAACAACACTTTCTCATCACTTTCCCCTATGTAACCCACTAGCCACTCTTTCTCATCACTTTCCTATGTAACCCCCTACTACCTTTTCATCACTTTCCCCTATGTAACCCCCTAACCACTCTTTCTCATCACTTTCCCCTATGTAACCCCCTAACAACTCTTTCTCATCACTTTCCCCTATGTAACCCACTAGCCACTCTTTCTCATCACTTTCCCCTATGTAACCCACTAGCCACTCTTCTCATCACTTTCCCCTATGTAACCCACTAGCCACTCTTTCCCATCACTTTCTCTCATAACCCCCCAACCACTCTTTCATCACTTTCCCCTATGTAACCCCCTAACAACTCTTTCTCATCACTTTTCCCCTATGTAACCCACTAGCCACTCTTTCTCATCATTTTCCCCTATGTAACCCACTAGCCACTCTTTCTCATCACTTTCCCCTATGTAACCCACTAGCCACTCTTTCTCATCAATTTCACCTGCAACCCCCTAACAACTCTTCATCACTTCTCTATGTAACCCACTAGCCACTTTTTCTCATCACTTTCTCCTATGTAACCCCTAACCACTCTTCTTTTCTCATCACTTTCCCCTATGTAGCCGACTAGCCACTCTTTCTCATCACTTTCCCCTATGTAACCCACTAGCCACTCTTTCTCATCACTTTCCCCTATGTAACCCCCTAACCACTTTTTCACTTTCCCCTAAGTGTAACCCCCTAACAACTCTTTCTCATCACTTTCCCCTATGTAACCCCCTAACCACTCTTTCTCATCACGTTCCCCATAAATTTCTCTAACCACTCTTTCTCATCACTTTCCCCTATAACACCCTAACAACTCTTCTCATCACGTTCCCCTATCTAAACCCTAACCACTCTTTCTCATCACTTTCCCTATGTAACCCCCTAACCACTCTTTCTCATCACTTTCCCATGTAACCCACTAGCCACTCTTTCTCATCACTTTCGCCTATGTAACCCACTAGCCACTCTTCATCACTTTCCCCTATGTAACCCCCTAACCACTCTTTCTCATCATTTTCTCCCATGTAACCCCCCTAACCACTCTTTCTCATCACTTTCCCTGTGTAACCCACTAGCCACTCTTCTCAATACTTTCCCCTATGTAACCCCCTAACCACTCTTCTCATCACTTTCCCCTATGTAACCCACTAGCCACTCTTTCTCATCACTTTCCCTATGTAACCCACTAGCCACTCTTTCTCATCACTTTCCCCTATGTAACCCACTAGCCACTCTTTCTCATCACTTTCCCTATGTAACCCACTAGCCACTCTTTCTCATCACTTTCCCTATGTAACCCCCTAACCACTCTTTCTCATCACTTTCCCCTATGTAACCCCCTAACAACTCTTTTCTCATCACTTTCCCTATGTAACCCACTACTACTCTTTCTCATCATTTTTCCTATGTAACCCACTACCACTCTTTTCTCATCACTTTCCCATGGAATCCAGGCCTAGCCACTCTTTCTCATCAATTTCACCTATGTAACCCCCTAACAACTCTTTCTCATCATTTTCCCCTATGTAACCCACTAGCCACTTTTTCTCATCATTTTCCCCTATGTAACCCACTAGCCACTCTTTCTCATCACTTTCCTATGTAACCCACTAGCCACTCTTTCTCATCAATTTCCCCTATGTAACCCCCTAACAACTCTTTCTCATCACTTTCCCCATGTAACCCACTAGCCACTCTTTCTCATCACTTTCTCCTATGTAACCTCCCCTAACCACTCTTTTCTCATCACTTTCCCCTATGTAGCCGACTAGCCACTCTTTCTCATCACTTTCCCCTATGTAACCCACTAGCCACTCTTCTCATCACTTTCCCCCTATGTAACCCCCTAACCACTCTTCTCTACTACTTTTCCCTATGTAACCCCCTAACAACTCTTCATCACTTTCCCCTATGTAACCCCCTAACCATTCTTTTCTCATCACGTTCCCCAACCCCTAACCACTCTTTCTCATCACTTTCCCCTATGTAACACCCTAACAATCCTTTTCTCATCACGTTCCCCTATCTAAACCCCTAACCACTCTTCATCACTTTCCCCTATGTAACCCCTAACCACTCTTTTTCATCACTTTCCCCTATGTAACCCACTAGCCACTCTTTCTCATCACTTTCGCCTATGTAACCCACTAGCCACTCTTTCTCATCATTTTTCCCCTATGTAACCCCCTAACTACTCTTTCATCATTTTCTCCTATGTAACCCCCTAACCACTTTTCATCACTTTCCCCTGTGTAACCCACCAGGCCACTCTTTCTCATCACTTTCCCCTATGTAACCCCCTAACCACTCTTTCTCATCACTTTCCCTATGTAACCCACTAGCCACTCTTTCTCATCACTTTCCCTATGTAACACACTAGCCACTCTTTCTCATCACTTTCCCCTATGTAGCCCCCTAACCACCTTTCTCATCACTTCATGTAACGCCCCTAACAACTCTTTCTCTCATCACTTTCCCCTATGTAACCCACTAGCCACTCTTTCATCACTTTCCCCTATGTAACCCCCTAGCCACTCTTTCTCATCACCTTTCCCTATGTAACCCCCTAACCACTCTTTTTCATCACTTTCCCTATGTAACCCCCTAACCACTCTTTCTCATCACTTTCCCCATGTAACCCACTAGCCACTCTTTCTCATCACTTTCCCCTATGTAACCCACTAGCCACTCTTTCTCATCACTTTCTCCCCTATGTAACCCACTAGCTCACTCTTTCTCATCACTTTCCCCTATGTAACCCCCTAACCACTCATCACTTTCCCCTATGTAACCCCCTAACAACTCTTTCTCATCACTTTCCCTATGTAACCCACTAGCCACTCTTTTCATCATTTTCCCCTATGTAACCCACTAGCCACTCTTTTTCTCATCACTTTCCCCTATGTAACCCACTAGCCACTCTTTCTCATCAATTTCACCCATGTAACCCTCAACAACTCTTTCTCTACTTTCCCCTATGTAACCCACTAGCCACTCTTTCTCATCACTTTCCCCTATGTAACCCCCTAACAACTCTTTCTCATCACTTTCCCCTATGTAACCCCCTAACCACTCTTTTCCCATCACGTTCCCCATGTAACCCCCTAACCACTCTTCTCACTTTCCCTATGTAACACCCTAACAACTCTTTCTCATCACGTTCCCCTATCTAAACCCCTAACCACTCTTCATCACTTTCCCCTATGTAACCCCCTAACCACTCTTTCTCATCACTTTCGCCTATGTAACCCACTAGCCACTCTTTCATCACTTTCCCCTATGTAACCCCCAACCACCATCATTTTCTCCTATGTAACCCCCTAACCACTCTTTCTCATCACTTTCCCCTGTGTAACCCACTAGCCACTCTTTCTCATCACTTTCCCCTATGTAACCCCTAACCACTCTTTCTCATCACTTTCCCCTATGTAACCCACTAGCCACTCTTTCTCATCACTTTCCCCTATGTAACACACTAGCCACTCTTTCTCATCACTTTCCCCCTATGTAGCCCCCTAACCACCTTTCATCACTTTCCCCTATGTAACGCCCTAATAACTCTTCTCTCATCACTTTCCCCCTATGTAACCCACTGGGCCACTCTTTCTCATCACTTTCCCCTATGTAACCCCCTAGTCACTCTTTTCTCATCACTTTCCCTATGTAACCCCCTAACCACTCTTTCTCATCACTTTTCCCCTATGTAACCCCCTAACCACTCTTTCTCATCACTTTCCTATGTAACCCACTAGCCACTCTTTCTCATCACTTTCCCCTATGTAACCCACTAGCCACTCTTTCTCATCACTTTCCCTATGTAACCCACTAGCCACTTTTCTCATCACTTTCCCCTATGTAACCCCCCCTAACCACTTTTCCTCATCACTTTCCCCTATGTAACCCCCTAACAACTCTTCTCATCACTTTCCCCTATGTAACCCACTAGCCACTCTTCATCATTTTCCCCTATGTAACCCACTAGCCACTCTTTCTCATCATCTTCCTTATGTAACCCACTAGCCACTCTTTCTCATCAATTTCACCTATGTAAATCCCCTAACAACTCTTTCTCATCACTTCCTTCCCTATGTAACCCACTAGCCACTCTTCATCACTTTCTCCTATGTAACCCCCTAACCACTCTTTCATCACTTTCCCCCATGTAGCCGACTAGCCACTTTTTCTCATCACTTTCCCCTATGTAACCCACTAGCCACTCTTTCATCACTTTCCCCTATGTAACCCCCTAACCACTCTTTCATCACTTTCCCCTATGTAACCCCCTAACAACTTTTTCTCATCACTTTCCCTATGTAACCCACTAGCCACTCTTTCTCATCACTTTCCCCTATGTAATCCCCTAACCACTCTTTCTCATCACTTTCCCTATGTAACCCCCTAACCACTTTCCTTTCTCATCACTTTCCCCTATGTAACCCACTAGCCACTCTTTCTCATCACTTTCCCCTATGTAACCCACTAGCCACTCTTTCATCACTTCCTATGTAACCCCACTGCCACTCTTTTCTCATCACTTTTCCCTATGTAACCCCCTAACCACTCTTTCATCACTTTCCCTATGTAACCCGCTAACCACTCTTTCTCATCACTTCTCTCATGTAACCCACTAGCCACTCTTCTCATCACTTTCCCCTATGTAACCCACTAGCCACTCTTTCTCATCACTTTCCCCATGTAACCCACTAGCCACTCTTCTCATCACTTTCCCCTATGTAACCCACTAGTCACTCTTCTCTCATCACTTTCCCCCTATGTAACCCCCTAACCACTCTTTCTCATCATTTTCCCCATGTAACCCACCAACCACTCTTCATCACTTTCCTCATGTAACCCACTAGCCACTCTTTCATCAATTTCCCCTATGTAACCCCCTAACAACTCTTCATCACTTTCCTCATGTAACCCACTAGCCACTCTTTTTCAATACTTTCCCTATGTAACCCCCTAACCACTCTTTCTCATCACTTTCCCCTATGTAACCCACTAGCCACTCTTTCTCATCAGTTTCCCCTATGTAACCCACTAGCCACTCTTTCTCATCACTTTCCCCTATGTAACCCACTAGCCACTCTTTCTCTATCACTTTCCCTATGTAGCCCCCTAACCACTTTTCTCATCACTTTCCCCTATGTAACCCCCTAACAACTCTTTCTCATCACTTTCCCCTATGTAACCCACTAGCCACTCTTTCTCATCACTTTCCCCTATGCAACCCCCTAACCACTTTTCTCACCACTTTCCCCTATGTAACCCCCTAACCACTTTTCATTTCTTTCCCCTATGTAAACTCCACTAGCCACTCTTTCTCATCACTTTCCCCTATGTAATCCCCTAACCACTCTTCATCACTTTCCCTATGTAACCCCCTAACCACTTTTCATCACTTTCCCCTATGTAACCCACTAGCCACTCTTTCTCATCACTTTCCCCTATGTAACCCACTAGCCACTCTTCTCATCACTTTCCCCTATGTAACCCCCTAACCACTCTTTCATCACTTTCCCCTATGTAACCCACTACTACTCTTCTCTCATCACTTTCCCCTATGTAACCCCCCTAACCACTCTTTCTCATCACTTTCCTGCTATGTAACCCACTAGCCACTTCATCATTTCCTATGTAACCCACTAGCCACTCTCCTTTTCTCATCACTTTCCCCTATGTAACCCCCTAACCACTCTTTCTCATCACTTTCCTCATGTAACCCACTAGCCACTCTTTCTCATCACTTTCCTATGTAACCCACTAGCCACTCTTTCTCATCACTTTCCCCTATGTAACCCACTAGCCACTCTTTCTCATCACTTTCCCTATGTAGCCCCCTAACCACCTTTCTCATCACTTTCCCCTATGTAACCCCCTAACAACTCTTTCTCATCACTTTCCCCTATGTAACCCACTAGCCACTCTTTCTCATCACTTTCCCCTATGTAGCCCACTAACCACCTTTCTCATCACTTCTCCCCTATGTAACCCCCTAACCACTCTTTCTCATCACTTTCCCTATGTAACCCCCTAACAACTCTTTCTCATCACTTTCCCCTATGTAACCCCCAACCACTCTTTCTCATCACGTTCCCCTATGTAACCCCCTAGCCACTCTTTCCTTTTCATCACTTCTCTCTATGTAACACCGAACAACTCTTTCTCACGTTCCCCATCTAAACCCCTAACCACTCTTTCTCATCACTTTCCCCATGTAACTCTCTAACCACTCTTTCTCATCACTTTCCCCTATGTAACCCACTAGCCACTCTTTTCTCATCACTTTCGCCTATGTAACCCACTAGCCACTCTTTCTCATCACTTTCCCCTATGTAACTCCCCTAACCACTCTTCTCATCATTTTCTCCTATGTAACCCCCCTAACCACTCTTTCTCATCACTTTCCCCTGTGTAACCCACTAGCCACTCTTTCTACTCTCTATGTAACCCCCTAACCACTCTTTCTCATCACTTTCCCTATGTAACCCACTAGCCACTCTTTCTCATCACTTTCCCCTATGTAACACACTAGCCACTCTTTCTCATCACTTTCCCCTATGTAGCCCCCTAACCACCTTTCTCATCACTTTCCCTATGTAACCCCCTAACAACTCTTTCTCATCACTTTTCCCCTATGTAACCCACTAGCCATCTTCTACTCTCCCCTATGTAACCCCCTAGCCACTCTTTCTCATCACTTTCCCTATGTAACCCCCCTAACCACTCTTCTCATCATCACTCTCATGTAACCCCCTAACCACTCTTCTCATCACTTTCCCCTATGTAACCCACTAGCCACTCTTTCTCATCACTTTCCCCTATGTAACCCACTAGCCACTTTTTCATCACTTTCCCCTATGTGTCCCCAGCCACTCTTCTCATCACTTTCCCTATGTAACCCCCTAACCACTCTTCATCACTTTCCCCTATGTAACCCCCTACCAACTCTTTTTCATCACTTTCCCCTATGTAACCCACTAGCCACTCTTTCTCATCATTTTCCCCTATGTAACCCACTAGCCACTCTTCATCACTTTCCCCTATGTAACCCACTTCAGCCACTCTTCATCAATTTCACCTATGTAACCCCCTAACAACACTTTCTCATCACTTTCCCCTATGTAACCCACTAGCCACTCTTTCTCATCACTTTCCCCTATGTAACCCACTAGCCACTCTTTCTCATCACTTTTCCCTACGTAAACCCCTAACCACTCTTTCTCATCATTTTCCCCTATGTAACCCACTAGCCACTCTTTCTCATCACTTTACCCTATGTAACCCACTAGCCACTCTTTCTCATCACTTTCCCCTATGTAACCCCCTAACCACTCTTTCTCATCATTTTCCCCTATGTAACCCACTAACCACTCTTTCTCAACACTTTCCCCTATGTAACCCACTAGCCACTCTTTCTCATCACTTTCCCCTATGTAACCCCCTAACCACTCTTTCTCATCACTTTCCCCTATGTAACCCACTAACCACTCTTTCTCAACACTTTCCCCTATGTAACCCAGTAACCACTCTTTCTCATCACTTTCCCCTATGTAACCCACTAGCCACTCTTTCTCATCACTTTCCCCTATGTAACCCACTAGCCACTCTTTCTCATCACTTTCCCCTATGTAACCCACTAGCCACTCTTTCTCATCACTTTCCCCTATGTAACCCACTAGCCACTCTTTCTCATCACTTTCCCCTATGTAACCCCCTAACCACTCTTTCTCATCACTTTTCCCTATGTAACCCCCTGACCCCTCTTTCTCATCACTTTCCCCTATGTAACCCACTAACCACTCTTTCTCATCACTTTCCCCTATGTAAACCCCTAACCACTCTTTCTCATCATTTCCCCTATGTAACCCACTAGCCACTCTTTCTCATCACTTTCCCCTATGTCACCCCCTAACCACTCTTTCTCATCACGTTCCTCTATGTAAACCCCTAAACACTCTTTCTCATCACTTTCCCCTATGTAACTCCCTAACCACTCTTTCTCATCACTTTCCCCTATGTAACCCCCTAACCACTCTTTCTCATCACTTCCCCCATGTAAACCCCTAACCACTCTTGCTCATCACTTTCCCCTATGTAACTCCCTAACCACTCTTTCGCATCACTTTCCCCTATGTAACCCACTAACCACTCTTTCTCATCACTTTCCCCTATGTAAACCCCTAAACACTCTTTCTCATCACGTTCCTCTATGTAACTCCCTAACCACTCTTTCTCATCACTTTCCCCTATGTAACCCACTAACCACTCTTTCTCATCACTTTCCCCTATGTAAGCCCCTAACCACTCTTTCTCATCACTTTCCCCTATGTAACCCCCTAACCACTCTTTCTCATCACTTTCCCTTATGTAAACCCCTAACCACTCTTTCTCATCGCTTAGATTCATTTTTATATATATATATATATATAAAGCTTGTCTGAGTAAATTGTAGCAGACAATAAATTAATTTAAAGAGTGAAAAGATTGGAAAAGAGAAAAACTGGAAACCACATCCTAAACAAGAAACAACGGATGAGCCTCTTCACCTGTTCAATAGACGTGGGTGGTGTGTGAAGTGTGAAATGTTGTCTACTAAGGATGAATGGAAATATGATTTTTAATATTTATTATCCAATTAGAAAGCGTTCTTTTGTAACTAAACTCTGGAGCCGATTTTAATGGATTTAGCACAAACTGAGAATATTTAGCCTTTTAATAATTTTAAAACAGAATTTAGAAATCTAATTCTACAATAAACTCCCTTTTTTTAAGTTTTTAAGAGAATTTTTTTTTCAATATGTAAGGTACGTTTTAAACTTGCTAGGCCAATGAAATGTCTATCAGATTTGGTATGTTCAAATTCAACTGATATCTATCCAACTCAACATCATATATATAATACACGTACTTCCCGCCTCCATTGCAATTTCCCTTAGTTAAACCTATATCTTAAGAGGCCCGTATTATGTGAACTATCAGTAAATAAACAAATGTAAAATATTTCCAAAAACAAGTAGGATTATTTATAGTTGATAAATATGGAGACGTCAAGGTGCCTTCTTTTTTTATCCAAGAATTTAAGTTAGAGGCAAAAGGTGAATGGATGCATATTTTTGGTATATCTATATGTTATATTTATTATCCAACCATCAGATAGATAGATAGATAGATAGATAGATAGATAGATAGATAATGAACGGAATGAGATAGATAGATAGATAGATAGATAGATAGATAGATAGATAGATAGATAGATATAGATAGAATGAGATAGATAGATAGATAGATAGATAGATAGATAGATATGAACAGGCTGTGATAGATAGATAGATAGATAGATAGATAGATAGATAGATATATGAACAGAATAGATAGATAGATAGATAGATAGATAGATAGATAGATAGATAGATAGATATGAACAGAATGAGATAGATAGATAGATAGATAGATAGATAGATAGATATGAACAGAATGAGATAGATAGATAGATAGATAGATAGATAGATAGATAGATAGATAGATAGATAGGTATGAACAGAATGAGATAGATAGATAGATAGATAGATAGATAGATAGATATGAACAGAATGAGATAGATAGATAGATAGATAGATAGATAGATAGATAGATATGGATCAGACTGAGATAGCTAGATAGATAGATAGATAGATAGATAGATAGATATGAACAGAGTGAGATAGATAGATAGATAGATAGATAGATAGATATGAACAGAATGCGATAGACAGATAGATATGAACAGAATGAGATAGATAGATAGAAAGATAGATAGATAGATAGATAGATAGATAGATAGATAGAATAGATAGATAGACAGAATAGAGATAGATAGATAGATAGATAGATAGATAGATAGATATGGACGGACCAAGACAAATTGAAATTGATATTTTTATTTAGGTACTTCCACTAATTCGCTGGAAAGACAACATAGTAATAAGAAAAAGGCAAATAATGAAAACAAAGTCTTTCATCAAAATGTTTATGTTATTATTGAGAAAATCAAACTACTTTTAACAGTTCTTAAAAAATTTTAATCCGTTCGAAATTTTAGTAAACATTTTGTTTTGTGTTTCGTCAGCGGGTACCCAAATTATTACCAGAATTTACAATGGATAATGCAATATTACAAAACTCAGTTTTTTGTTTTGTTTTTTTTTTAGTTTTTCGTGTGTGTGTTTTTTTTGTTTTGTTTTTTGTTTTTTGTTTTTTTGTGGGGGGGGGGGGGTCTTTTTGTCTTTTTTGTTCATTTGTTTTTTCAGTGAAAATCACATTAATTTGAAAATTCTTGCAAAACTCAAATAATTGTCGGATTTTAATGAAACTTTCAGGATTTATTCACAAATTAATTAAAATATTTTTTAATAAGTATTTTTAGAAAATCTCGATAAAAATATTTATTTTTACATGTGTTAGAGTTGGCCTTTTTTATGCGAAAATCTCCAAATATTTCAATAAAAACTGCAATAAAACTATGATATTATTTTGAAGCGTAGGGAGCTGGTTAATGTTTCTTTGCAGCGTGTTGTGATAACCGAACTCCCTACATCTTACAAGTTTTATGCAAAGTTATAATCATCAGAATTATTATCAGGTTTTCATCGTTATCAGAAAATTGGTTGTCAGTAGGATGTATGGATTAGTGCAGAAGAGTGGAATAATAAAATATACATTTTGAATGTTAAAGTATAAATTTATTAAAAGGAAAGAATAACACAAGTTGTAAAAGTTAATGTTCAATTATAAACATTTTTAAAAGGTTAAGCGTAGAGTTCATGTTCAATGATAAAGTTGAGTATCAAGAGTTGAAGAAATTGTTCATTGTAGTAATTGTTGAAAGAGATAAGGAGAAAGAGAACAAGACACATCCTGACCTTATCTCCGGGTCGATTTGAAGTTGGTTACATTTTAGATGTGTGTCAGCAAAGCGCCTCCCCTGACTGACCAACATGACCAGTTAGTGGCCATCCTTAAATATTGAATCCAGTCATGTCGGGTGGCTCCCAGAATTATTTTTTTCTTTAGCTGTGGAAAAAACGTTTCTCTGGTGTATTTTGAATTTCTTGATTTGTTAACCAATCAGGATTAAGAATATGATATTTCACACGTAATTCTGATTTTTGGTAAAAGTGAAGACGGTTGATTTTAATTAATTTCTTGTCCGCTACAATTTACTTAGACAAGCTTTATATATATATATATATATATATATATATATATATATATATATATAAATGAATAAGGAACGAAGAAAATCTTAAAAACGTTCAAAACATTAATTTAAAATAGTGCTCAATATCGAAATAGAGCTATGAATATTTACTATAAACTAGCATCATAGCCCGGCGTTGCCCGTGCAACTCAGAACATTTTTTGATTAGATGATTAATGCAGCGTGTTGTGATTTCCGCGCGCTTGTAGTCGCCGCTTCACTTTCAAACCCAGTTATATAAAAAAAAAATAATTATATAAAAAATTGTTGTTTAAAAATTATTCAAAAATTCCATTTAAAAATATCTAGTTTCTTTTGTTTTGCGTAGACGTGAGTTGATGTTTTGTGTGACATTGTAAACAACATTGCGTTTGTTTTTGTTTCAAAATTACAGGGGAAAGTATTTACATTTTTTGTTGACTAAATGAATTTCAGAAATTTTCGGATAATATTTACAAATGTAAACATTTAATTTTAGAGGAAAAAGTTACATTAATGCCACACAAATTACAGGCAGTTGATTTCCTGCATGAAATATTTAGCGAAAAGAAAAGCTTTTTTTTTAAATTTTATTTTCTGAAGTATGAAATATTTAATCTGAAAAAAAAAGACTTAAATAATTAAATTGCTCCAAAATTACGGGGTAAAATATTTAAATTTTTTATTGACGAAAAGAATTTCAGAAATTTTCGAAGTATATTTAATAACGTAGAAATTTAATTTTAGAGGAAAAAGTTACATTAATGCCACACGAATTACAGGCAGTTGATTTCCTGCATGAAATATTTAGCGAAAAAAGCTTTATTTTTTTTTATTATTTTATTTTATGGAGTATGAAATATTAAATCTAAAAAAAAGACTTAATTAAATTAACCAGTGACACCTTTTTTTTTACATATTTTGATTTTGTTTGAAAAAAAAACTTTTTTTCAATATTTCTTTTGTTTCAAAATTATGGGGAAAAATATTCACATATTTTTGTTGACCAAATGAATTTTTAAAACATCGGAATAAAAATTAAATATAAAGGCTCACTTTTTTTTTTTAGTCGCGTTTGACACGTGTGATTTGATTTTTGTGACGTAATCTAGCAACCTTCTTAGATCTTACATGTTTTACGGAACAAATGTAAACAATTGGCTCCATTAGCCAAAAAGTGCGAAACGGAAAATTTGCTGAACTCAAAAAGTATGTGTCGACCTGGCTTCCCTGTAGTTATGTGTCCCTAGAAAGTTTGAATGGCGTAGCTTAAAAACTGTAGGCGTGCATAGATTACAGTCACACACAGACTCACAGATTGTCTTTCATATAATAGATGATACATTAGAACATGTTCAAATTACAATCTACTACAAAGTGTTTCGACATTGAAATGACAATGTCTCATCATGTAGTAAACGCTATTTTTGAAGAGAGATGAAAAATTCGCTTCCTTATATTGGTAAACGTTTGTGTGCGAGGTAAAGGAGGTAGAGAAAAGGAGAAAACAGAATGGGTAATCATAAAAGGGACATAGAGGAAATAAAAAAACAAAAGAAGGAAAACGGGAGAGAAATATTATATTTCTTTTTAATTATAGTATTTCATTTTTTTAATCTAACAAATCATCAAGCCAACTGATGGTTTAAATAATTTTGTTTTGTTTTTTGTGTGTATATAAAAAGTTTTTTGTTTCGTTTTGTTTTTTGTTGTTTTGTGTGTGTGTGTGTGTGTGTGTGTGTGTGTGTGTGTGTGTGTGTGTGTGTTATATAAAAAAGAGAAAGACTTGAACAATTATGTCAATTCTTGTCAACTATACTTAGCTGTCAATTGACATCTGGCTGTTATCCATCATTCTCACCTTCCTCAGTTCGTAACTCGCTGATAGATTCAGAAATATTTTCAATCTAAATGTCATGCTATAAACAAGTAATACTTGTGTAAACCAGATCAATTTAACTTTAAACTTCCTAATATTGCAAAAATAACGTGCCACAGATTCATATAATAGTTTTGTAAGATTTTTAAAACCGAAATTTAACAAATTTGTTTATTATCAATATGTCAATTGCTCAAAATTACCAAAAAATCGAAAAGAAATTTAAATTTAGACTTTAATCAATATAATTTCTGTTTGAAATACACAAGAGTATTTTGCTAACTAGAAATAGTAAAGTTAATTCTTTAGTTTTCAATTAAAGATAAAATGAATGTTTCAAGCAAGAAAACTTTTTCTTAATTCAATTTAAAAGTCAAGTATCGCCCGGTTCACACTCCATCCACGTCTATTGTACAGGTGTAGAGGCTCATCCCTTGTTCCCTGTTCAGGATGTGGTTTCCGGCTTTCTCTTTTCCAATCTTTGCACTTTTCTTTTTCATTTTTTTTTTTTCTCAATTGGAGTAGATAGACTAAACTATCGCCCGGTGCACCCTCCACCCTAGTCTATTTAACAGGTGTAGAGGCTCATCCCTTATTCCCTGTTCAGGATGTGGTTTCCGGCTTCCTCTTTTCCAATCTTTGCACTTTTCTTTTTCTTTTTCATTTTTTTTTTTTTTTCTCAATTGGAGTAGAATAGATAGACTAAACTATTGCCCGGTGCACACTCCACCCACGTCTATTGTACAGGTGTAGAGGCTCATCCCTTGTTCCCTGTTCAGGATGTGGTTTCCGGCTTCCTCTTTTCCAATCTTTGCACTTTTCTTTTTCTTTTTCATTTGTTTTTTTTTTTCTCAATTGGAGTAGAATAGATAGACTAAACTATCGCCCGGTGCACACTCCACCCACGTCTATTGTACAGGTGTAGAGGCTCATCCCTTGTTCCCTGTTCAGGATGTGGTTTTCAGCTTTCTTTTTTCCAATCTTTTCACTCTTACGTAGCCCCCTGCACATCAGTGGCGTTACTGCCTTGCTTGGGGTGATATGATTAAAAAAAAAAAAAAAAAAAGTATCGAAAGTGAGTGTCGGTACCAATTTTTATTACTAACGACGTGTCAGTGATTATTTCCATAATATCCATATTTTTCTCCTTTTGAATTTAATCAGGTAAAAGGAACAGAATCGGCCTTACAAGAGAAACTAGCACATAATGGAAGTTTACAACATTTTAAACTTTACAGCCAAAAATGTCAACAGTCCAACTAAAAAATAATAGACAAACGACTTAAGGATTAATGGGAGATCACAAAATTTTCATCTTGGCAAATCTACGAGTTATCTCCCTTAGACTGTGAATTTTCAATATTTTTATATTCATTCACAATAATTTCGAAGGTTTTCGCTCTATTGAATTATTTAAATATAAAATGTTGGATTGATGTATATTTTTCTTATTTGATATTCAACATCTGTAAAAATCAATGATTCGGTGACTGTTTATTTAATTTGATGTATTACTGATTTGGAATTATGTTTATCAGTTACATGCAAAACTTTCCCAACAGAAAACTGCATTTTCACGTGAATTTTCCATGTATTTTTTTAACCCCTATCTTTTAGACGCACCTAATAACCTAATAAATTTTTAGATGGTTTTATATATCAGTTAAATACTTACAAGAAATTGAGCCTGGTCAGTACCTAGATGTGGGACCACTTGGGAATAACAGGTGATGTAACATTGACTGTGCTGTTGTTGCAAATGGATAACTGTTTGAAATTGGAAATAGCGAAATGTATAGCGCTGCCGAAGAAACCTGGTGCAAACGAGTGCGAACTACACAGAACTATCAGCTTAATGAGTCATATTACAAAACTGATTGTCAGAATCCTGATGAATAGAGCGAGAAGCAGAATCAGGCCAGAGATAGGGCAGGAACAGTGCGGGTTCGTCAAGGACACGAACAAGGAACACCATATTCATGATTAGGATGCTCTCTGAAAGGGCATTACAAATGAAGAAAGACTTGTACTATGCTTCAATGATTACGCGAAAGCATTCGACAAAATACGACACAAAGAATTGATGGAAATGCTAGGCAACCTCAACATTTTCGGCAAAGACATAAGAATAATCAAGAATCTCTACTGGCAGCAAACGGCCTGCATACGGACAGGTAACAACCTCAGTAGATACACAAAGATAGAAAAAGGCGTAAGACAAGGATGTGTCTTTTCACCGGATTTGTTCAACCTATACAGCGAGAATATTCTGAGGACCCTAGATGACACACCAGGATTTGTTATTGGAGGCCACAACCTGAACAACATAAGATACGCAGATGATACAGTACTGATTGCGGACACGGAAAAGAAACTGCAAGATCTCATACAGAAAGTAGCAGTGGAGAGTGACAAGAAGGGACTACAAATAAACTTTAAGAAAACTGAGTGCATGGTCATCAGCAAAAGATACAACCCAAAATGCCAAATACAGGTGGGGGATAACAGAATCAAACAAGTCCAAGAATTTAAGTACCTAGGAAGTGTTCTAACAGGAGATGGAAAGTGCGACACGGAGATCCGAAGGTGAATTGGCATGGCAAAGGACGCGTTCCAGAAGATGAGCAAAATACTAACACACAGGAAGATCTCAATAGAAACGAAGAAAAGAGTGCTAGACTGCTACGTGATGTCAGTTCTTCAGTACGGCTGTGAATGCTGGACAATATCATCGAAAATGAGGAAAAAACTGGAAGAGGCCGAAATGTGGTTCTACAGAAGGATGCTACAGATATCGTGGACTGAGCATACAAGCAACGACGAAGTGTTAGAAAGAATGACAACAAAAAGGAAATTGATGCTGAGCATCAGGAAGAGACAACTGAAGTTCCTGGGACATGCAATGAGGAAGGAGAGCCTGGAGAACCTGATACTGACTGGACAGATAGAAGGAAGGAGAGACAGAGGAAGGCAGCGGATAACATATTTGCAGGGTCTGATCAGGTGGATGACGGAACGGGGGTTGCCAGGAGCAACAGGAGCAAACATACTAAGAGCCACAAGGGATAGGGAGACGTGGAGATCCATGATCGCCTACGTCCTGAAGGGACAGGGCACATAGAAAAAGAAGAAGAAGTTGTATTGAATGGCCACTCTTCTAGATATTTTTTTGTATTATTGTAGTGTTTCCTACGTCTCAATCCTGGCACCTATGTTGTTCCTAATTTTCATCAAAAACCTTACTGACATCATCAGTTCTCAAATCTGTATCTGTGTTGATAACACAAGTATTTATTATTCTCTTAATAGGAAGTCTAATCATTTCACTGATGTCAAATTGGTAGCTGACCTAAAAAATGACCAACAGTTTGTTGCTAAATGGGGAAAGGAATGGCTTATTAATTTTAATACAACCAAAAACTTCTTAAATCAACATGGATGCAAATTTTTTAAAAAGTCTAGCTGATATTGCTGATCGTATATATATATGCAGCAGAGAATAACCACTTAACGCATTTTCTGAGTAACGACAAGCAAAATGATCAAGAAATTAGTCAAATTTGTAGGGGACTTCATTAATAATCACCAGTGTGACTGGCAAAAGGATAACAGATGCCACAGTTACGCCAATCTGTCCTCAAAATTATCTACGAATTCCTCACAATATTTATATTAATACGATTCGACCACAATAAGGCAATTCAAGAAATAAGAAAAAAACAGCGCCAATGAGAGCAGAATAATGTGTAACAATAATACAATAGATTGAGAGAAGTGCGCAAATTACTGTGAAAGTAAATAGAAGGTGAAAGAGTTTTCTCCCATAGACTATAGAGAAAGTCAAATGTTCTTTAAAAGATTGATTGGAATAAAGTTCTGTTCTGAAAAAAAGAATAATGTACATACTGTTCTGTAACGGCATCCTGCCGTTGAGTTCCCATTGGAGTTTGTATTGGAAAATGTATGTGTGTTGAGTTTACATACATGTATGTGTGATGATTCCGCACGACATTGATTGCTACCTGCAATCAAGTGCGGGTGTGCATGTTTGAGTTAGGTAAGACTAAGAAACATGTCCCCATGATAGCTGGCTGTTATCATGGGCCTAACTGGCACGTGACATGAGATTTGCCTGCTTATATGGACATGCTTGAAAGCGCAGGGAAAAAATAGGATTTAACATGTGAATACAGGATCAATCACTGTCTGTCAACATGGCGTATCCAGCGGATGAATGCGTAGGTGTGTAGGTGTAAAAGACGATCTCTGAACTGACCATCCAAATGATACAGTTAATTAGCCACAGAAGCAGCAGATCATGTTTGAGACAGGTTGGAGAAAGAAAAATGAATACTAGTAGGCATAAAAACCAAACACAAGATGGTACATTATGTTGGTATCACAGAACTTATAGTAACAAAGCCCACAGATGTAATCAGCCACGCAATCACCAAGGAAATGAATCAGCCAACAAATGAGTGTGACTCCATTGACTGGACAAATGACATCACAGAAGAGTCAACTATATTATCTGCTTGAAAAATTGACTAACACAGATTTTCTTATAGACACATGAGAACAGGTCAATGTCATTCCAGTCATATCAAGTATGAAAAAGAAAATGCCTTAATTTCAGCATATAAGCTGAAGGTAGTAAATGGATCAGTTATAACAATATATGATGAAAAAATACTTATGTTGGATCTTGGTTTGAGGGGAGAGTTTAAATGGGTATTTATAGTAGTAGATGTTAAAATACACATTATTGGAGCTGACTTTCTTATTCACTAAAATTTATCTGTGAATTTGGCATAAAGAACCTTGTCAGATGATGGAACAAAGTTGAAAGTTTCAGTCATTTGCACTGCATAATTCACAAAGGGAATTGCTGCTGCACTTTATCCAGAAAGCAAATTCAGCCACATTTTTCACCAACGCCTGGACACAATTTGTTCTTTATTACAACCTACAGTTGTTAATCACATGACTACTCATCACATTCCAACAAAGGGACAGCCTACTTATTCAGCACCATGTAGACTGTCATCGCATATGTATAAATTTGCCAAACAAGAGTTTCAGGACCTAAGAGAATAGGGAATAATCTATCTTTCTAAAAGCTTTTTGGCATATCCAATTCATTTGGTTCTGAAAGGAGATTCTAACTGGAGATTATGTGGTGATTTCAGATGGGTTACCACTCCTGTTACCACCCCTGTTACCACCCCTGTTACCACCCCTGATCATCATCCTTTACCATTTATTAGTGATTCTACGACATCACTGTAGGAAGCAACAATTTTTTATAAAATTTATTCATCGAAAGATTATTATCAAATTCTAGGTGCAGAGGATGATATATACAAGATGACAACCACTACACTGTTTGGCTTATTCAAATTTGCCAAAATGCTTTTCAAACTTTGAAATGTGGTGCAAACATTTCAGAGATTTATCGACAAGGTTGCCTACATTTTGTTTTTGCATTTTACTGATTTGCTGACAGCTAGTAGGGATAAAATCAGATCATTCTGCACACTTGAAACAAGTGTTTGAAAGATTAAGAATTAAACCAGAAAATACCTGATTGAAGTCCAACAATTAAACTTTAAGACATACTACCTTGTAGGAAGATATCACACCTGTTCAAGAGAAATTTAATGCTATTTCTGATTCACCAATGCTGATATTGGTGCAACATCTCCGGCATTTCATAGGAATTATTAGTTTTTACAGAAATCATGTTCCTAATTATTTAGACATTTTATTGCCACTCATCTACTTGTAGAAAAGGAAGGAATAAAAATATCAAATTAAATTAAAAAACAAACTCAAATAGTGGAAAATGTGAAAAAGGCTTTTATTAAATTACACCAAACTAAGTTATTTGCATAACGATGACAACATCAAATTGACATTAACAACTGATGAAAGTGAAATAGCAGTTGGGGTCGTTTTACACTAAGTTAGTGATAATATCTCTCAGCCTATTTTATTTTATTTTTCATCTAAAATGACTCCAGCTCAAAGGAATTACAGCAATTTCTGCAGAGAACTTTTAGCTATGCTTTTAGCTGTGAAGAAGTATCAACAATTATTAGAAAACTGGGACTTTGTGACTTTCACTGATCACAAATATTTAACTTATACATTGAATTTTACTTCAAGCAAATACTCACCGAGACAATCGCGTCAACTTGATTTTATTTCGCAATTCATCTTAACACATTCTGGGATATGATAACACTATTGCAGAGACATTGTCTAGAATATCATTTCATCATTCAAATTTTCTGTGATACTAATCTTAAGAACCCAAGACCTTATATTCTGCCAACATTATGCAAAGCTATTTTCCAGCACTTTCATGGACTTACTCTCTTAAATGATCTCAAACAGAATGACATCCATAGCTGCATCTACTACTAGAAAGGTTGGTTCACTGTGTTGTGCCAAAAAGTTTTCTTGTCAGAATCTATTTTGCACATTTATAAATCCATCATTTGTCTGTGCATTGAATACTGTTGTCATATCTGATCAAGTGATCCTGCTATTCATCTTAAGATTCTCGACAAAATCCAAAGGTGGATCTGCAATATAATCCATTCAAACTTAGCATCTTTCTTTCATGCTCACATGTTGTATGATGGAGAAGTTTCATTGTCAGTTAAACTGCATTAGCAACTTTCAAATTATAGGAAGGGTTGGTCATGTCTGGTACAACATCACTTTACATGCATAGCCGACACTCCCCACATTTAAAGATGCGATCACTTTTAACATATATTAAAAGATAAAATATTCCCTTTTCTTTTTGTAACAATTGTAAAAATGATATTTATTAATGAATTTATTACATCAAGTTATGTAGCCATCAGAAGGTTTTGCTTGGGAAAAATATTTTCTTAAGATGTCATATTCTTGAATTTAAGAATAAAATGTTTTTGTAGAAAAGTTTTGATGTTTTTGAATGTATGCACAAGAGTAGATGTCTTTGTTAAAGTTATTTTGTTGTTGCCAGACAGTTGTGAGGAAGAGGAAAAAAGAGAAGTTGAAAGGGTAAGCAAATGCAGTTGCCTGGATTGTACATCCCGGGGAATAGCCTGATGGCCTTCTGAAGATAAAAGGCAAAATCACACATATTTAATCATTTTGACGATGAAGAATTGGATCAACTTTGAATATATTTCCTGTCTTCTAGTTGGTCAATATATATTTCAACTCCAACCAGAAGTTATGCGTGAAGCCTAATGCACAAAGCTCAAATTATGCCATTGTTTTAATCTGTAAAGGAGGAAACTTCTTGTTTCTGCTCTTAATATCACTACAGGATAACCCAATTGATTGGACAGAAAACTTAATTAATAATTTAGTAAGACATAGCAAGGAAACAAAAAGATACTTTCATGAACTATAAAGAAAAAATAATAAAAACAAAATCAACCCTTACATTTGTAATGGGTAAGATAAAAAACATGGTAAGTTAGTTTTGTTTTTTCCTGAAATGTTTCTTAAAATAGAAGAATAAGAAATAAGATTTTAACAAGAATGACCGTCGTAGAAAATGTGACAATGTTGATGTCACAAGATATATTGAAGAGGGAAATATCAAATGACCTACTTGTCATGGCAAGACAAGATGCCCAACATGGAGATCCTGTCTTGCACAGGTCTGCTCACCATGTTCACACTCCTTAAACAGCACAAACAAGTATTCTGGGTCAAGGTACCACAGCATCACCAGTCATCACCATCAATGACTATGACCTGGACACAGTTCATCAGTTTGCCTACCTTGGCTCTACCATCACTGACAACCTATTCCTGAACAAAGAGCTCGACAAGAGAATTGGGAAGGCAGCCACAACACTTGTATGCCTCACAACACATGTTTGAACTAACTCCAAGCTGGCAGTGAAGACAAAGATGGCAATGCACAATGCCTGCTATATGGCAGCAAGACATGGACCATGTACAACAGGCAATAGAGGCATCTGAACACCTTCCACATGAGAAATATCTTACGCATATTGGGAACCTCATGGCAAGACAGGGTGCCCAACACTGAGGTCCTGTCTTGCATGGGTCTGCCCGCCATGTTTACATGCCATAAACAGCGTAGACTTCACTGGCCATGTCCACCATATGCCAGATGGTCACATTCCAAAAGACCTCCTGTATGAAGAGCTGGCTTCTGGAAGAAGACCCACTGAGCAGCCCCAGCTTGGGTTATGACATCATAAACACGATATAAAGGCTGTGAGCATCAACACAGAATCATGGGAAAGCATAGCAGTCAACCGGGCCAAATGGAGAGGAACCCTGGCCCAACGACTCAGATCAAGGGAGGAGCAACTGACACAAGTCGCCATGTAGAGGCGGGTTTGCAGAAAGCAAAATGACAGCTCCGACAGACCAGAAACAAAACATAAATGCAGCCTCTGCAACAAAGACTGTTACTTCCGCATCGGCTTCTACAGTCACAGAATCCGATGCTTCAGCCAAGCAGATAACTGGGATCCTATCTATGGTCAAGTCTGACCGACGGAGACCTACTGCTACTATTAAATTTTTTAATCCTTTCTAACACATTCGAGTTTTGTTTAAAAATGATGTTTTTTTTTATTAGCAAGTGACCGCATTTACAAGCAAACGTAATATTACACAACTCACTTTCTTGCTGGTGATAAACACGTTTGTAACACTATTTTCTGGTACATAGGTATATCGATAGGCATACCGAGAGAAAAAAATGAGGATTTCTCAATGGATAGAATAATGGATATACTGAGAAAAAGAAAAGTTACGATTTTTCTTGTCAAAAATCACCAATGATCTAATGAGAAATTTCCCACAAATAAACGAGATCCAAGAGAAGCTATGTGCTTTTGGGCTGACAGCTGATTTATGAGGGAGCTGGTTATAAAAACATGAATGGATAAAAAAAAATCCAACATACGCAAGATAGGTAATGATAAAAAACTGATTAATGACTCTAGGAGAAGTCAACCCAGAGGTAAGTTTGCATTATGGGTAGAGTTCCTTGTTAAAGACCCCAACAAAAAAAAAAAAATATAGTATTTTTTCAATTTCAAGCAGATAAAAAAGTTTTAGTTTTTAAAATAAAGATTCTGGTATTTGAAATAACAAACCATAATTAATAAAATGCTGCCAATCTGAGAAAGAAAGAATGCCGCCAACCAGTCAAAGGATAGCTTGAGTGGCAGGCACAGTAGAAATTCTGAGGAGGGAAAAGGAGTTGTTTGCAAACCCTTACAGGCAATTACAAAATACCAACAAAAGAAAGAGGAACTAGTAGGGTGTCACAGTGCCTCTGGCTGCTTCTCCCAGGGAAAAGGAAATTCCCTTTTCCAAAAGAATGATAGATTACTTAGTGATGGCAAAAAGGAATCCTTTGTGTTAGAGGGTCCATAAAAATGAAAACCCAAATTGACCATAGCATTTCCAGTTCCAGTAGATGACAGAAAGATTACAGATGTCAAGACGAGAGAGATGCATTGTCACATGACTGCCTGCCTGGGGAGAACCCCCAACTCAAGCCTTTGTGCCAGATAAACTAAATGAAGTGCTACATCCAATAGTAGACATTGGTTGGAATTGGACTTGTTTGCATGGAGAAACGATAGAATTTAGCCAAATATTGTACCGAGGTAGTCATTGTGGATTATAGACTCAAGGCTTTTCAAGAGTCTGGAAATTTTTTTATTACAAAGCTTGTGTTTCATGGCATTCCTGCGATGCCTGTGAATATCTTTGCCATTCAGCCTCCTCCAGTGCCTGTATCTGTATTGCTGCCTTTATTTTCACTCCTATTCTAATCTTCTTCTTTCTTCAAGAGAATTTTTCATTTTATGATATTTATGATATTCACTGGACAAAATTTTCAAAAATGCATAAAACAATGTAATTATTTAAATATATAAAGTAAATTTTCATTGAATCTTGGATTCCAGTGTAAAACAAACATGTATTTCAATCATATGAGATCTTTGTAATTACATCTACTATAATAATAATAATAATAATAATAATAATAATAATAATAATAATAATAATAAAAAATGAAAGAAATAGTGCGTAAAGAGTACTATAGAAGGCTACGAATGATATTAAAAACTGAATTAAATTCACAGAATAGAGTTATGGCCATTAATAGCCTTGCAATCCCAGTTGTCCAATATAGCTTCAACATCTTAAACTGGACTCTAAACGACATCAGGCGAATGGATGCTAAAACAAGAAAGCTTCTTTCTAAGCATAGGATGCATCACCCAAAGGCTGATGTAGACCGTCTATACATACCCCGTAAAGAAGGTGGAAGGGGTCTTATTCAGCTGGAATTGTCATACAAGACAACAACTATTGGCTTACTAACATACATAGAAACAACAAAGGATTGGATGATACAATTAGTAAGGCAACATGAAGAAAGAAAGAAAAAATATTCAATAATAAAAGAAGGCAGTAAATACAAACAAGAATTACAGTTAGTAGATTCTGTAGAAAAGCAAAACAGTAGCCAAGAACCAACTATTGCGGCAAAAAATATGAAAATGAAAGCCAAAGATAAAGCTCTTGAAAAGATGAAACAGCGCTGGCAAGACAAACCTCTGCATGGCCAATATCCAGTACGTGCCAATAAATCCAATGTTGACAAAGTTAATACTCATCGATGGTTACGTGCATCTGGATTAAAGTCTGAAACTGAAGGATTTATACTTGCAGCACAAGACCAAAGTCTTTTCACGAGAAACTTTCAGGCAAATATTATGCATAATAATATGGATCCAAAATGCAGGTTTTGTGATAAACACCAAGAAACAATAGACCACCTAATCTCAGGCTGTTCTGTGCTTGCCCCAAACGAATATAAAAATCGCCACGATAGAGTTGGGCAATATTTACATTGGGCAATGTGCAAACATTATGGAAAAGCTGTAAACAAACACTGGTATGAACATCATCCAGCACCGGTTACAGAAATAGAAGATGTAACCATTCTATAGGATTACACCATCTACACAGACAGAAAAATTGAAGCAAACAGGCCAGACATTATTGTTAAAAACCAGAAGGAGAAAACTTGTCTATTAATTGATATGGCTTGTCCAGCGGATTGTAACATAGCAATCAAGGAATTTGAAAAACTGTCAAAATATAAAGACCTGGAAATTGAAATAGAAAAAATGTGGAAATTGAAAACAAGAGTTGTGCCAGTGATAGTAGGTGCACTTGGAATGATAAAAAATGGAACAAAACAACACATTGAAAGAATCCCTGGAAACCCCAGCTTAAGAGATATACAAAAAATTGTCTTATTAAGTACAGCCCACACACTAAGGAAAACGTTATCTATGTAATGCTGGGGATGATAGGGAGGATAGAAAAACATGAAATGGAGTCATAACAACACGCCACTACCTGCCTTAGGTCTCCCCGCAGACTTGGTTGGTAGTGAGACCAATGCAGAAATCGAAATATGATGAAAAATGACATAATAATAATATTCTTGCAGCGCAAGACCAAAGTCTTTTTACTAGAAACTTTCAGGCAAATATTGTACATAATATGGATCCAAAATGCAGGTTTTGTGATAAACACCAAGAAACAATAGACCATCTAATCTCAGGCTGTTCTGTACTTGCCCCAAATGAATATAAAAATGCCGTGATAGAGTTGGGCAATATTTACATTGGACAATGTGCAAACACTATGGAAAATCTGTAAACAAACACTGGTATGAACATCACCCAGCACCGGTTACAGAAATAGAAGATGTCACCATTCTATGGGATTATACCATCTACACAGACAGAAAAATTGAAGCAAATAGGCTGGACATTATTGTTAAAAACCAGAAAAAAAACTTGTCTATTAATTGACATGGCTTGTCCAGCGGATTGTAACATAGCAACCAAGGAATTTGAAAAACTGTCAAAATATAAAGACCTGGAAATTGAAATAGAAAACATGTGGAAATTGAAAACAAGAGTTGTGCCAGTGATAGTAGGTGCACTTGGAATGATAAAAAATGGAACAAAACAACACATTGAAAGAATCCCTGGAAACCCCAGCTTAAGAGATATACAAAAAATTGTCTTATTAAGTACTGCCCATACACTAAGGAAAACTTTGTCTATGTAATGCTAGGGATGATGGGGAAGATAGAAAAAACATGAAATGGAGCCATAACAAAACACCACGACCTGCCTTAGGTCTTCCCGCAGACTTGGTTGGTAGTGCGACCCTAGCAGAAATCGAAATATGATGAAAAATGACATAATAATAATAATAATAATAATAATAATTTATCACATAATAGCTATTAAATTTAATTATTTAGAATGTAAAAATGTGTTGAATTTAGAATGCCATAATTCAAATATCCAGATAAAATATGTAATGACTGATGTATTTTTGTGGCAATCTTAATAAACACCGAGTGACATATTTGTTTGAAAGTAATTGTTACTTGTAAATAAATGCTTGTTATTACTACTTATATTTCAGTGTGATATATTAGGCATTCAGAGTGGACACAAAATCTATATATATATATATATATATATATATATATATATATATATATATATACACATAAATGGATATGTCTGTCTGTCTGTGTGTTTGTGCATCTTCATTCTAACAAACCTTACTCCTTTGAAATCCATGGTTCAATTTCAACCAAAATTGGGTTATTGTCAATCATAACATGAACCTTTGATGTATGCAAAAATTTTTTGAATCGATTTACAAGATAAAGCAGAAATCACCGAAATACATAGAATTTACAAACAATTCTCCTCTGAGATGCCTTATGAAACTTCAAACAAAATCAGGTAACTTGTAGATCAATGTTCAAACCTTTGATGTACATAATAACATTTTTCGAATCAATCTTCAGGGTTCATAAAAAATCAACAACATAATTCCTGGTGGTCTGTTGCACACTTTAATGCATTTTTTGAAGATGATTCACTCAAGCTCAACCAAAATCAAGTCATTTGTGGATCAGGGTTTGATGTCTTGATATGCAAAAAAAATTTTCAGTTAACACACAATGTGTGGCAAAAGTTAATGGAAAATGTTGCTTTTTGTGATCGTTCCTTTCTCCGAAACAGTTGTATTCCAACGAAAACAGGTCTCTTTTATATAACTTCTACCTTATCATATGCCATAACAATTTTGTGTTTTCTACAAGATGCAAACCCCACTGACATTGCAGGGACTATGCATTCCCTTCTGCGTCACAATGTCATCACATTACATTACAGGCTTCCATAACGCCCATCCCCGTTCTTTAAACACCATTCTCGTTTACTGGCAAAATTGACCAAGCATGAATCCTGTTTTACAAATACAACAAAAAGCCAATACTTACTTTGCATCATAGCAACCTCATACTGGAGCTTTTTGAATAAGCCCTTGACCTTACCATTTCAACATAACCACTAAAAAACCCCAATCAACGCCGGGCTATAGTTAGTATATAAATATATCATGTGATGATTAACGACAAAAATCTATATATTATTTAATATTATTTTTCATTTGTAAATGAGTTATTACGCAACACAGGTTTCTGGGTAAATGTTCGTTTTATTTGCCAACGGCTTTTCCCCCTTCAAATTTATCCAAAATAGCATTATTTCTGTGCAACTGTATATGCTGAACTCAAATCAACAATTAGTTATTGAAGAAACTTACCTTTTTTGCTTTGAAAGTCCATAAAAAAAAAAACTATATCTCACACTTTTTCTCTCCCGTAACTCTCATGAAGTCATGTAATTAACTGCAGAATGACGTTCTACATAAGCAGCAATTTTCTTTTGTATTTTGGTCAATTTTCTTCCTTTACTGAAACTTTTGGCGATGTACTTCCTGTTATGAGAGTAATAAGCGTAGAAATACAATAGCGCATTACTTTCATTAATGGAAGTACATCGCTGGAAGTATCAGTAAATGAAGAAAAATCAACCAAAAATCATCCCCATACACAGTACGTCATTCTGCAGTTAATTACATTAATGATTCTTGATAAAGTAGCCTTGTGCCAAACACATCTAAAGTTCCCACAATTTAAATATCAGAAGGTTGAAAGTTGGATGTTGAAATGAGGAAGGATAAAATATTTCGTTTGTACATTAAAGTAAAGATTTATTAACAGAATGACAAAATTGTAAGAAGAAAAATATTAGTGAAATTTTGTTAACAAAGTAAAAAATGTTCATTGAGAAAACAATAAGAAAACAAAAGAAAGATGTTCATTGAGAAAATGTATGCAGCTTTGTAGCTAAAATTGTTCAAAGAGAAATGTAAGTATTTAAAATGTCCACAGAATGTTTAGAGTCCATGGTTGTGTAGTAGCAGAATGTAAAGTCTTGTGTTCCTTCCATGTTTTTGGTAGGGTGGTGACAGGGTGAAAAAGAAGGTATAAAGAAATAGTACCTATCGCAGACAGAGTGTCCATGTTGTTGTTTTCTTTGGCGGTGTGGAGTGAAAATGAAGAAAGGTTGAATGAATATGTATGAATACTTGCTCAAAGCCTGTTTTTTTTTTTAACTTTTTTTTAAAAGGACTTAATGAGGTGTAGAAAAAGTGTCATTGGCTGTTCTGAGACTTAAGAATGATGTGAAGATGTTTCCTGAATTACTTCTGAAAACCACACGCATAATGGCTTAGGATTTGGAAGTCAGAAATATTAAATCAGTGAATGTTGCAAGCCGCATAAGAAATTAAAAGAGAAGAAGCTACATGGCCAAGTTTTCAGCAGACAGAAACAGTTGCTGGACCTGAGAGGTTGACTTTGGCGAAAAGATGAGTTTATCAAGAGAGAAACATCATCAGAATGAATACAGTCAAGGCCAGGATAAAAAGATAAGGAGAAAGCAAATGCAAGATATTTGGGCAAAGTGATTAGATAGTTAATCTTATACTTGCTGAATGTCTCAAGTTGGCACAGAAGGAATATAAGTGATGACATGATTGGATTGGTAACAGAATCCATTGGGAAATATGTCATATGTTTGGCTTCAGTTTGAAAGAGAAGTGGTATGGTGACTTTCTAAGCATAGCTTAGATGTGGCACAAGGCCAAAAGTATGGGACACCCAGTGAGAATCAAACTCACTAATCAATTGTAATGATTCTAGTGAGACAAGCTTGCTAACCATTATATTATGCCAAGGTACCCAGTGTGAAAGAGAAGTGGTATGAACATCAATGAGAAGCAGAGATAGAAAATAACAGTCACATGATATTATAGAATTTCTCAGTCCACACATATCATATCATTGAAACATGAAGACCTGACTTTATTGTAATAGATAAGGAAAGTAACTAGTGTCAAATTATTCACTTTGCTGTTCAATACAAGAATCAATTCCTGTTGCAATGAGAGCACTTGGAACACCCTTTAAAAACTAAAAAGGTACTGAAAGAAAAAATTGGAGCTAAGACCAAGATTGTAGAGCTCCAGAAATCTGCCATCATTTACACTGCAAGGATTCTGCAAAATGTTCTAGAGCTTTGAGGAGTCTTATTGATACCATGCCTCAAGAACAATTTTCATTTGCACAGTCAATGTTCAGTGTATGCCGCCAATATAGAAATACTATTATTTTTTATGATACCAGTCGGCCAATGCTATCAAAATTTTTATATCAATATGCTGTCTAAAACATATATATCATTGATGTAGCCACTATTGAGCATATGACATTAAGACATAAGAAAAAGAAAAGAAAATATTCAAGACACCTGAGCATGAGAGAATGGAAATACATATATATTTTTCACTACTTGACGACATAATTATTGCAAAAAATAAAATAAGACACTGTTAAAGAGCAAACAGTAAGAGCTTTCATAACTTGTAGCAAAGATAATGAACTGAGTCAACACTGAGTCTCTCTTTTTGTATATGTGTATATGAATGCACAAGTCTTTATTATAAAAGAGAGGATTACATTGATTTTTCATAAAGATTAATACAATATGTCCATATATCATATAATTTTATTTACTAATTTAGTTATACATTGAAATTGCTATTTCATTTTTACATTTGTCATGAACAAGAGACTTTGTTTATTTTAAGTAACAACATAGCATTTTTACAGGGAACAAGGTACTTTCAAATATAAAGGAGAAGTGTTTCAATTCCCAAAGATTATTTTTTGTATTGTCTATTTTTAGTTTTTGTTCAGTATAACCAATTATTTTCTATTAACATTTAAACTGGTTTTAACAGCAACAATTCAACCAGGTGTATGAATGTTATTTATTTTCCTATTTCTTCAGTTCTTTATTCCTATTATTAACAATAGCTAGGACTCATCATTTTACAGTATGGTTTTGTAGCTCATCTTTGTATCGAATCACTGTTATTTTGTCTCTTGCATCTAACGTTTCAAGCCAATAATTTTCAAAACTTGATGTCGCACAGTTCAGCAAATTTTCTTTGTAAATCAGATCAGCCAGAAACATCAACCATGGCAGCATCAATTCTTGGTGACCAAGTTCTTTGAGAGCCAGCAGGATTCTTGAAATACGAAGGAAATTGTGATTGCCCCTAAAAGAAGTTGTTAAAAAAAGAAAAAATACATATAGAAATTCACAAATAAATTATATCTCAAAATTTTTAGCAAGAGAAAAAATGAATTCTGGGAAATGGTACCCCATTATGACATCAATATAAATCAGGGGTCTCAAACATGTTACATTGGAAAAAAACCAGAGTTGAAATATTGTCATACATTCAGATTTTATCAGTGAGCAAAAGGAAAAGGAACATAATCACATTTATCATATGATAATGGTGTAAACAGCCATTTCCTTATAAGGAAACAGTCATAATTCTTTGGCCAAACAGTTAACATTACCATTAACAGAGGCACTCATGCAAAAAATCACTGTGCAAATCCTTCAGCTCTCAAGGCTATCAGCTTATATGCACTTTGATCAAAAACCAGCATGGGTCAAATGGTATCTGGAGACTTGGTATTTCCCTGACTTTTGCATTAAAGCCACCAAGGATTCTTTATCTCCTATTTCTGTACTCTTAATTTTCAAAATTTGGAGAATTATTCATCTTACTTGAGAGTAGTCACAAGGATTACTCCTCCTCTCAACTTCAATTGGTTTCACTCTACATCTCATACCATCACTCCATACACGTGGTGCTATGTTCTTCTTTCTCCTACTCTCTTAGCATTCAACCTCAGCATACATTCTAGGGCAGGCATAACTGTCTTTGTGACAAATCTAATTTTTAAAGTGTGTAGGGAAACAGGTGAAGTTTTTATTCTAATCATTAATTTTTAATTCTCTGGTTCCCATATACTTGGATTCCTCTCTATCCAACAAAAATATAAATCAGACCACTCTCTTGTCTACCATCAACAGAACTTGTTTTCATAACTTCTGTCTTATCACACATTTGACCCTTAAGAAAGGTTTTCTCTCATTTAAATTTCCTTATTTGTTTTAATCAGTGATAACCAAGATCTATATCTCTCTTTGTTATAATATTTGTTTTCTGAAATTTGCAAGGAAGAGATAAAATTATTTCTCAGTTTGTTTCACCGCATGCCAGAACCTCGCTAGATAGAATAAACTCTTGGTGCATTATCCCAATTCATAATATCAAAAGAACCATCACCAGGGAAAATGTCTTTTGCACTCTCTTTTATCTTCCAGATTATACTCCATATTAACCCCTTCAGCTTATAAGTGCAAGAGCTCTACTCAACTCCAAATTGGTTAAGAGTCTCACTTTACATGGACTTTTTTCAGATAAACAATATGGTTTTTGCTTCTATAGGTTAATTGCTGATGTTTTAATGTTTATCGCTGAAAGAGTCTTTCCAGTTTTAGAGAAGTATTTTGCACATGAATGCAAAATAAATTGTAAAACACACCAAGAGAGATGTCTTAAGTAACTAGAAGGAAAATAGGGAAAGGAATGAAGAATTAAAATTACATCAGATACATAAAATCAAACTGATGACAGAATTGAACCCCAAATGAATTTGGTGAAAAGTTAGTAACTTTGGAATTTTTCAGAAATAGTCTATTATTCCTGATAGCTAAAATCTGATCTGAAGGGGACAAATTCTTAATGCTATGATGTCAAGTAATAAATTCTCATTAAATGTTTGAGAAATATTGTTTTGCTGGAGCCATGTGATGTTTTTGGGACAATGAACATTGAAATAATCCAGATAAAGATGGAAATTTTTACATAAATCAATGTCAAAAGTAGGAAAAGGGAATATAAATCATTTATATAAACTAGTGAAGCATTCAGCTTAGGGAGTCATCAGAAAGATCTAAGAACAACATGCTAAGAAGATTCTCATCTTCCAATAACAAGAGCAGACACACATTGTGTGGCTAGAACAAACACACTAAAACAAATGAACCTAACATTTGCAGACTCACTGTCGGTTTGAGACAGTTACATTATCAATAGCAGCCAAAAGGAGAAGTACTAAATCGATCGAAAAACAAGGATATCGGAAATACTCAAATCCCTATTTTGCTACCTAAGATGGGAAGGTGACACATATTTGTGTTATAAATTATTGTTAAGTGGGAAACTCAATAAATTATTGTTAGATGTTGTAAAGTGGTCGTTCATCATTGAAGAGATCTTCAAACTAGATTTGATGTTGTGGCTAGCTTTTAGTATTACATGGGAAACAAGTTACCATGCTCTCTGGAGAGAGTTAATACCTCCCATACAGGACATACGAAATCACTAGGCAATTAAAGACAAAAAAAAATGAACTCATTTCAGAATTGTGAGAAAGACCAAAATCGCTGACAGGGACATGTAATCATATTTTGCTTACTGCACTCTAAAGACAAGAAAACAACCATGTATAACTGGCCCCATGCATGGTTCAAACTTGGCAGTGAGAGATTGTTTGTTTGGAGTTTGTTTACATTCAATTCACTAGTTTTTAAACAACCTAATCACAGTTGATTCAATGAACAGACTTCAGATCTGTTTACAGGCATTTACACATTTATGAAATTGGCATTCATTCATGCACTGAAATTTCGGCCATATATGGTCTGGTGGCTTCTGCTACATATCTTGATATTCTCAACAAAATCCAATGAAGGGTTTTTAATGTTATCAGTTCTTATATGGCATTTCGACTTTAGTCATTTTCACATCACTATAATTTAGATTATTTTCTATGAATATTTTTATGTCAACTGTCCTGAATAGCCTTGGTACCTTGACTACATGAATTTAAGCATAGTACTAGATTGACAACTAGGTCTCATCATTTTATTGTTAAAATAGGTATAATTGCAAGTTCTATTCTAATAGTTTCCTTTTCACATCTTTTAATTGTTAGACTCACTTTTGATTTCTTGCTTTTCTGCCACCTATGATCTTCAAAAATTTCAATGTAAAATAAAGTTGCCATTTTCTATCTTCCTGAATTCTGTTCTTTTATTGTTTATACTTCCTTCTCATGAATGTCTTCTCATTTTCTTTTTCTCTCAGTAACCCCTCTGCATTTTAGAGGAATTATCACTTTGCTTAGGGTAGAATGTTAAAAAAAAAAAAAAAGTGGATAAAAGGCTAGGCTTTCTTTTACTATGATCATCTTTCTCTGGTTCAAGGCCCAGAGTTTAATTCTAACTTCAACTTCAAACTTACCATTTATTAAGTTCTGCAAGTCTCTCTTCAGCATTTTCTGCAAGTTCAAACTGATTTTGGCTTGTGAGTCTCATGCCATAAAACTCCAACATCATTTCAAAAGCCCTCTTCACTCTTCCTCTTAACTCTGGTGAACACCTAATAACCTGTAAGGATGTAAAAGACGCATAAAAAAACAGGTGAATGTTTTTATTTCATTCAAACAATTATAAATAATATAGCAACATAAAAAGAAGATAACAAATGAATACATTTGAAAATTGGCGCTTATTTTAAGAGCAACCTTAAATCCAAAAACCTTTTCTTTCTTAAAGTTTAGTGTCAACTCACCCTTCTGAATATTGTTAAGAAAAGAAAAGGCTTTAAAATATAAGTAAAAAGATAAAAGAGTCTCTCAGCATATGAATCTGCTTTTCACTCTGACAGTTTTATTATTGTTACGTGTTAAGTGTAACAAAAGAAAAAAAAATGATTGACCAAAACTCAGAGATAAATCACAGACAAATATTTAATTTACAAAAACGTTAAATATCAATATTTACAAATATATAGTTTTTGCATTCAAAAAGAAAAACAGAGTTTACTACTGGCAAGTGTTACGAGGAGAGAAGGGGAAGGTAATGTGTCAAAAATCTTTACCCAGTTAAATTGGCAAAGAAGTTAAGTGCTATACTTTTTAGAAATCCTTAAATGAGTATATAAAGAATAATTATTAGTTCGGTCAATGAAAGAGTCAAAAATATGTATTTATCCCTATAGTTCAATGATGTTTTCTTTCAGGTTTTAGTTGGTTGGCTTTTCTATGAGATTCTTTCAGCTGGATATAAATCCTTGAATCAAAACCGGAGCTGATAAGGTCAGCACATCTTAACAACTCTTTTAAATTTTAGTCAGTATGACTTTTCTCTGAGATTCTTTCGGCTGGATATAAATCCTTGAATCAAAGCCGGAGCTGATAAGGTCAGCCCATCATGTTATCAACTCTTTCAGGTTTTAGTTTGTTGATGACTTTCTATGAGATTCTTTCAGCTGGATATAAATCCTTGAATCAAAGCCGGAACTGATAAGGTCAGCACATTCTGTTATCAACTAACTTCTCACTGCCCAGAACCTATTTTTATAGGGGCTATCACCTAATTTGCATATTTCTAGAACCTTTCGAATTCTCTTGAATCTACTGGAATTTTTTACAATATTCCAAAACTTTCTATTCTTAATTTCTCTATTTAACAACTACTTCATGAATTAAAACGTTTTTGGAATAACAAGTATGACTCAATAGAATCCCTTACCACAACTGTTTAGACACTATTAATATTATTTTTATATATAAATGCATCCTCGTAACATTATTCAGTATTTTATCAAATGTTCTATCAAAGAAAACAATGGAAGAAAGTTAATCATATTGATACACACTTCATAGAAGATTCATAGACAGGAAAACTCTTCACAGAGACTCTGACACTAGCTCACAACTGAGACCTCAAATGCTCAGCTGTGCACTGACCTTACAACCACATCTAGTCATGGGACTGATGTTGACATATACAATGAGATTGTTAACAAAATGTCTATAATGATTCTCTGAGAAAGAATATTCAGCATACAACTAGATAAAAAGAGAAGAAAAAATAAAAAGTAGAAACTGCCCACTTGTAAGATTGAACTCAGATCTCCAAATGGAGAATGAGAAAATGTGATGCTTTCATAGACAAATCCAGAGATTGAGTTATTAAAAGAAAGATGCAGCATTTGTAGATTTCTAATAGAATTAACACAACGGCTTCTGGCTGTGAAGAAGAAAAAGATGACTTGCCTTGTCATTCAAAATAACCCCACAAAAGAAAACTCACTTAGATGAAGCTAGCATAAGTATACCATATAGACATAAAAATGCAGACATCTTTAATTACTGGTCAATTGTAAGCATTCACATCTTGGAGAATGCTTTAAAAATTCCTGCATATGTCACCAGGTGAAGTGTTGTTTTTTTGCAGTGCCTTAACCCAGTGAAGACCGTAGATTTTGTGTGTTAAGGATTGTTTGTCCCATTTTTTTTGCTCTGGTCAACCTCTTTTTTAAAATAGTTCTACATTCAATTAGTACTTGGGATTGGTATTCAAATCAAGCTAAAATTTTGAAGTGCTAATTCTGTTGACAAACCTACAAACACCATTTAAAAATTTGGTATTTCACAATATTCTTCCTTGCTTTTTCCTCTTTGGACTTATTCCATACTAAGCTAACATTTGAGAAATAACAAGTCATGGCTTCATCGATGCTAGTTTCTGAGTATATTTTGACATTAATCTAACCTTACTTGTTATTATAATTCTTATTACTAATACTACCATGGCCTACATATCGAACAACTTTGCCTGCACTGTTTCTACATATTTATGTTGTTCCCACTAAATAGATTATCAAATTTGCTTACTTCTGCTTCTTCATCCTTGAGAACTGAGGCTTCTGGGTTGACTCCTTGCATTCGGTTAGGAAACAACCTACGAAAGAAAGTTGGAAAAAAATTTTTTTTTAAATTATTTGAAAGAAATATTTTAATCTCTTCTGATTTAGACAATTACATTTTCTTAGTTATATTTACAGAACCTGCTAAGGGAATACCAAATTCATAACTTACTGACTATTTTCAAAATAACTTTATTAACATTTTCGTGTGTACAAATTATAATAGGAAAACTCTAATAAGCAGAGATGAAAGACTTACTTATAGAAATACATTTTAGGTACCTCCAATAATCTGCGTCAAAAAGTATAGCATGATAAAAAATTCCCTAAACTTAATAAAAGCAAAGTTTTATTGTTGAAATGTTTGTTTTTATCAAGAGGAAAGACCAAAGCATTTCTTGATTATTTTATTAAATTTTTTCAATTCTTTTTAACATGCTTAAAATTTTTATAAAAAATTTTGTTTTTCTTGCATCAATAAAGATAGCAACAATTAGTATAGTTAAGTCTTTTTTGTGGTAAAAAGACATTGATTTGAAAATTCTTGCAAAAATCAAATAAATCAAATTTTTAATTAAATTATTTAAAAAATTTTTGTCTAGAAAATCTTGGTGGCAATAATTTTTTTAAAATCTTATCTCCCACCCTCTTAATGAAATTTCCAGAAATTGAATTTTGTTCCTCTTCATATTTATACATTTATCCAAAATTATTTTTGCATAACCTATATTGAATACTGATAAGTAATTTAAGTGAACGTTTAACTTAATTAGATTTGTATAATTTTTGATTATGCTTATAAATTACTATCTTTCATTTAAGCATAAAGCTTAGTGTTACTAATAAAAGGTTTCAATAATTTAGCAACAATTAATGCAAAATTTACTGATAGTTTGTAAGATTTCAAAGTTGCAGTCTGAAATATATATATATATATATATATATATATATATTATGGGTTGTGTTTTGGAACATGTGCATGATTTTTTTCTGTGTATGTCCTCTCCTCTACAATCATGACACCCAACATTGAAACAAACATATGATTGTAGAGGAGAGGACATATGTGGAGAGATTTATGTGCATGTTCTAAAACATAATTTATAATAAATATTCACAGCTCTATACATCATATTCCACCCATGTCTATTGAACAGGTGTAGAGGAGCTGATAAGGTCAGCCCATCATGTTATCAACTCTTTCAGGTTTTAGTTTGTTGATGACTTTCTATGAGATTCTTTCAGCTGGAAATAAATCCTTGAATCAAAGCCGGAGCTGATAAGGTCAGCACATTCTGTTATCAACTAAATTCTCACTGCCCAGAACCTATTTTTATAGGGGCTATCACCTAATTTGCATATTTCTAGAACCTTTCGAATTCTCTCGAATCTACTGGAATGTTCCCTGTTTAGGATGTGGTTTCCAGCTTTCTCTTTTCCAATCTTTTCACTTTTCTTCTTTTTTTTTTTCAATTGGAGTAGATAGACTAAACTATCGCCCGGCTCACACTCCACCCATGTCTATTGAACAGGTGTAGAGGCTCATCCCTTGTTCCCTGTTTAGGATATGGTTTCTGGCTTTCTCTTTTCACATTTTTTTTTTTTGATTGGAGTAGATAGACTAAACTATCGCCCGGTTCACACTCCACCCATGTCTATTGAACAGGTTTAGAGGCTCATCCCTTGTTCCCTGTTTAGGATGTGGTTTCTGGCTTTCTCTTTTCCAATCTTTTCACTCTTACATAGCCCCCTGCACAACAGTGGCGTTACCTCCTTGCTCGGGGTGGTATGATTAAAAAAAAAAAAAAAGTTAAATGCAGGAATTGGTGGAGAATGTAAATCATCAATTTATTTTTTTCAAACAGTAACTCATTTATTGAAAATTTTCTCTGACTATTAAATTATAAAAAATGCAATTGAACTAAAGTATTATTTAATTACAAAGGCTTTTAATTGCTTTTATAAATAAGTTATACTAAGGACACTATTATCTTAGGAAAAAATGTTTTTTGATGAATAATGAATTTTTACAAGATTTGTTTTCATTTCCTTTTTAGATTTTAATTAGAATAATAATAACTAAATTTTAGATATTTTTAATCTTTTAAAATTCTATCTTAATTTCTTCCTTTAGATGATATTATTAAGTGAAAACAATATGTACTAATCATAAGTCAAAGTCATATGTCTGTATTTTAAAAATCGGTAAGTTTATACACACAAAAAAACTTCAAACTTCTTTTTAAAATACTGGGAGGTCACTAAATTGTAGTAAGCTTTTTACATTTATGATTACTAAACACAGCTTTTATTTAATAACAATATCACTTGACCACTACATGAATTCATCTTCCTTCAGTTATGAGTTAAATAAGAAAACAGGCTGAGCTCACTTACCTTGATGTGGCAACTAGTCTAGGAGAAGGAAAACTCTGAATTTAAAGATTAAACTGAAAAGGGATGGGTTCTGTTAAGCTACCTTTACCTCGAGACATCATTCCTGCTAAGAGATCTGGTACATGAAGTGCCCTTATGACTCTCACAGGTTATCAGAAGAGTGACATTACCAGTGTAAATAACATTAATAGGAAAAGAGGAATATACTCTGATAATAAACTTACCTTTTGCAAGAATCTAGTTCAAATAACAATAGGTAAACTATCATTTCAGATCACACTCCACCCACATCTATTGAACAGGTTAAGAGACTCATCCCTTGTTCCCTGTTTAGGATGTGGTTTCCGGCTTTCTCTTTTCCAATCTTTTCACTATTACGTAGCCCCCTGCACATCAGTGGCATTACCGCCTTGCTCGGGGTGATACGATTAAAAAAAAAAAAAAGAAAGAAAGAGAGAGAGAGAAGAAATAGAAACTTGGAAAAATACCAGAAATAAATTACTCACCATTGTATATAGGAATGATTTGTTTCTAAGATAAAGTAGTTTCCTCTCCATTCAGTCAAGATATTTTCTATATAATCTCCTTGAAAAAGAAAATGCAAAACAAAAAAAAAGGTCATTAATAAACACAGCTATTTTTCTCATTATGAAATATTATTTCTTTCTTTGCTGACTGTTCTCTCATCTCTGTTCAACTTTTAAATCTGGTAAACCTTCTGAATTCTTGGATTAGCATCATATGAGTTTTTATGATTTTCTTGGTAAAGCACTGGAGGCTTTAAGCAATGCTAAATTGGTTAAGCATCTCATTTCCCATAGATTTCTTAAAAGATAAACATTTGCGTTCTAATTTCAAGACAAGTGAAATTGTGACTGAGTCTGATGAAAACAAGAACCTGCCTATTTTATTGACAAAGAAAAAATAGAAACATATATTTGTATCCTTCTGCTTATAAATTGGAGAGGGGTAAGTGTTTTGTAGTCATAGCTCAATAAATTACGGCCTTATGCCAAAACTGTTTTTTAAAAACAATACATATACTCCAACAGATTGGAATCAACAATATGTTAGGAAGAAAAAAAACATTAAATCACTTCAGGCTAGAGCAAATTACTTTCTAAAGGTTTTTATATATTCAATAATAATAATGATAATAATATTAACAAAATTAACTTTACTGCAAAATGATTCTTTTAAATTCTTTTTGCCTAATCTACCTGGTTAACTGGCAGATTTTAAATTTTAAGTAACCCACTCTCTAAAGAAATTGATTCCATCCACTAATAGATTTAGTAATTTCAGGATCCTAGCTTAATAGAAATTAATTAAACTAAAGAAAGTGTTAGCTGCTTACAAAGAGCCAGTGTTAACCAATATGGTGGCTACTTATAAGCAACAATTCCTGATCAAGGAAGATAACCAACACTCTGTATCTTTCATTTCTAGTCCTTTTTTTTTAATGCTCAGGGCCAATGTTTCCTTACTGCAAGACATCACACAAATTCTGATGATGCTCTAGCTTTTATCAAGGAGGTCAGACTTTTGGTGTCAAACAACTTCACCAAAATGGCTTCTCTCTTTGCTGTCATGTCTTTTATAATGGTTTCATCTAGAATCAACCTCTTTTCTTCAATGATTCTGGAAGAATGTAGTGAGTCAATAAGGGATTTGTTGTCAGAAAAGCATTTGATCTGAACTTTGCCTTCACTTCCCTGAAGAATTTCTTCCAGAATAGTTTTCAAGTAGAATGCTATTTCATTTGCTTCTCGTAGGGCGAGACATTCAGCTGCTAGTGAACTCCTTATGATCCACCTTATTTTTCATTATTGCCTATGAATAGGGCATGTATTACCCACTTTTGTCAACAAGCAATATCAAGTATTCTCCTTGAAAGACACCACCACAAAGATTTTTAAAAGAATCAGAAAAAGTTAAAATTGTGGACTTTTTTCACATTGCTTAATTTCTCAAAGTCTATTCTTGCTTCTTTTATCGAATGAATCAATATAACATTACAACCAATTTTCAGAGCATATATTCCTCATGCAACTACTATCCAGCACATCACATACAAATGTTTCTCCAACCAACCTTCCATGATCTGTTATGCCTTGACTTTTGGCAAAGAAGATAATGTTTACTTCCTCCTCATAAAGTGTTCCATTTGCATGGGTTTGATGAAGACAATTCTTTGCCCCGTGAAAGATGGAATAACAAATAAAACATTTTGTAGTTCTTCCTGGGTTTCTCCTGCCAATGTTAATTTTGGAGGCTGTATCATCTCTTCTGTTGCTCTTTTGACTTCCAGTTGTCCTATCTCTGCTGAGAAATCTATTCTTTTGTATATAGATTGCATCTACTGGTTCCTATTTGATGCTTTCAGTTACGATATAACTCTTTTCTAATTTTGAGACAGCAATACCTTCTAATTTTTAAGTTAGGCTTTCATTTCCTCAAATTTCAATTTTGATAGAATGTGGTTGGAACATGTGAGTATATTTTTTTTTATAATCATATCACCCCAAGCAAGGCATTTTACTGCGACTGTTTTGCAGGGGGTTACATAGGAGGAAAGTTATGAGAAAGAGTGACAGGTTATAGAGGGGGTGTCAAGAAGTGGGTAAGAGAAGGATGAGAATACTGATGAGAGTGGAGTGGATGGAGAAAGGAGCATGAGAGAGAGGATGCAGGTTAGTGAGATAGGAGATGACCATTGACTTTACATTTACATTCTTGGAGATTGTAGCTACCGGGAAAGCAAGTAAACGGAAGGGAATTTCACAGGTAGGATGTGCAAGAAAAGAATCTGATGGAGTAGAATTTGCGTTTACATTTTATTGGTTTCACAGTGAAAGGGTGGGACCTAATAGCTAATTTTGTGGCTTGAGTAAATTCATATATAGGGGGCACAAACATATATATATATATATATATATAGTGGTTTGTCATTGAGTTTTCTGTATGTTTATTATTTTACCTTTTCTTAAGTTGAAGGTGATATCTAGAAAAACTGAAAAATTTGATGATTGTTTTTTCTGGTTTTGTTTGGATTTTGTTTGTTACAGTTTCTTAAGATTATAAGACTGTCATCTCTGTAGAGGTCTGTATCATTTTTATTGGTTATTTTACTTAGTTCATGTAGCAAATGTATACCTATAAGCTTGCAGGTATCTGCATTGTCAAAACTTCTCAATGTAATGGAAAAGGTCCCGTCTTTCTTTATCCATCATATTATTCAACAATGAAGAATTGATAAGAAATTCTATCAAAGGAAGTAAAGTTGAATTTGTGAATTTAAATGCCACTCAAAAAAGCAAAGTTGATTTCTCTTGGACATATAAGGCCAAGACCCACAAACATTAGCAAAATGCATTGTTTATAGCTTTTCCACTTTGTCTTATCATATATATATTGGTGGTTGTTTGGGGTTTTATGGCATATCAACCACTAGATTACTGTGGAGAAGGCAACAGGATACCACTCCACTATCTATCCTGCATATAATCATGGCTACACAACAGAATTTTTTTTTTTTTTAAAACATTTCAACCCGAGCAAGGCGGAAATGCCACTGATGTGCAGGGGCTACATAAATGTAAAAAGATTAATTAGAAAAGAGTGAGGAGTACAAACTAGTTAGAAAGGAACAATAGAAAGCTGAGAAAGCAGGTGCGATGACAGATACATAGGTGGAGAGAAAGGAAGGTTATACGGGGGTGGGGAGAGAGCTAGAGTCCAGTGGTTAGTAGATGAGTATTGACTTTGCATTTAAATTTCTGGAGGTTGTAGCCGTCAGGAAAGTAAGAATACAGGAGCGAGTTCCACAGGCGGGAAGTGCGAGAGAAGAAGCTGCAGGAGTAGAATTGTTGTCTGCATTTGGCTAACCTGACTGTGAATGGGTGGGACCCAGTTGCCAGTCTGGTTGCACGAGTAAACACCTGTTGAGGAGGCATCAGTGACCTAAGTTCATCTGAGCAGAAGCCATATATGAAACCTAACGGTGTGAAGGGGGGTTACTTTCAAAGGAAGCAACTCCTTGCCCGGTAAGGACTGACATGGGCTACAGATGTCACCTGACCATCATCAGGCGACTGTTAGCACCAATGCCATAAAGGGAACACTTTTTCCCAAAATGTGTCCCTCGCCTGGGAAGAAAAGACATGAGCAACAGGTGTCTCTGGACCGTTACCCTATGACTGAGCGCAACAAAGAAAGGATTACCTTGGGGACATGGAACATCAGAAGACGTTAAACAGCTGTGGACAACTAGAGAATGTCAAGCAGGAAATGAACAGACTAAAAATCAATATTCTGGGAATATGCAAAACCAGATGGCCAAATAATGGAGACTTCAGCAGCGACAACCATAGGATAATATACACAGGAGGGAAAAATAATGAAAAAGGAGTCGGTTTAATATTGGACAAAGAATTGTAGTAATGCGTTCTATTATTATTATAATTGAAAGAGTTCTCCTAGTCAAACTGAAAAAGAGACCATTCAACATAGCAATTGTAGTTGTCTATACACCAACAATGCAAAGCATTGAGGAAGAAATAGAATCTTTTTACTCCACCCGAGACAATGCCAAGGCTAAATGTAAAAGCCAAGAAATTAGAATCATCATGGGAGATTTGAATGCCAAAGTAGGCAAGGAGAGGGAAGGTATGATAACTGGCAACTTTAGATTAGGAATCAGCAATGAACGAGGAGAAAAATGGGTCCAATGATGCACAGCAAATGACCAGGTAATAACTAACACCTGGTTTCAAGAACACCCATGATGTCTATGGACATGGAGAAGCCCAGGAGGTGACATGAAAAACCAGATAGACTACATCACCATAAACAGGAGATTCAGAAATGCAGTGGTTCAAAGCAAAGCCTATCCAGGCGCCGACTGTGGAAGTGACCATGTCCCAGTCATCTGCAAACTAAAGGTGAAAATCCGAAGATTGAAGAAGCCTAGTGCAGCCCCAAAACTGAAATACAACATACTCGTGAATGACGTCAACCTACAAAATGAATACACTCATAGCGTGAAAATCCAATATGAAGAAAAAATTGGAAAAGGACAATCGAAATGGGAGTCACTCAAGGAAGCAATAGTGACATCAGCAAACAACATTGCCCCAGAGGAAATCAGGTGCAGAAAAAAAAATGAATGGATGAATAAAGAGATTCAACACAATGCAAAGGAGGCAGAAAATGATATCAAGACATGAAATGGAGTACAGGGAACTACACAAGGAAATAAGGAGAAAATGCAGACAGGCTAAAGAGGAATGGCTCAATGACAAATGTGCAGAAGTAGAGAGACTGAGCAGGCATAATAAAGCAGACATGCATAAAGAAATAAAAGAACTGACAGGAAAAAACCCTGCTCTTCAACAGGATGTCTAAAATCCAAGGATGGAACAGTCATATTGGAGAAAGAGGAAATACTTCAATGATGGGAAGAATATATAAAAGATCTTTTCCACGACAAGAGAGAGCAACCGATAATACATAAAGATGTGAACGGACCAAAAATATTAAACTCTGAATTGGAATCTGCAATAGCCAAACTGAAAAGAAACAAAGCAGCTGGACCAGATGGCACAGTCATAGAACTACTGGTAGCCCTGGAAGAATTTGGCATAGAGAAAATTACAGAAATAATAAATTAAATTTATAATAGTGGTGTAATACCAGATGACCTCAGCAAGTCGATCTTCATAGTGCTGCCTAAGAAGCCAGGAGCAAACGAGTGCAAACTCCACAGAACCATCAGTTTAATGAGCCATGTAACAAAACATCGTCTGAATCATGATGAATAGAGCGAGAAGCAGAATAAGGCCAGAGATAGGACAAGAACAGTGCGGTTTCGTCAAAGACACTAGAACAAGGAACGCCATATTTATGATTAGAATGCTCTCTGAAAGGGCAATAAAAATGAAGAAGGACTTGTACCTATGTTTTATTGATTATGAAAAGGCGTTTGACAAAATATGCCACAAAGAATTGATGGAGATGTTTGGCAGCCTCGATATATTTGGGAAAGACCTAAGAGTGATCAAGAATCTCTACTGGCAGCAAATCACCTGCATACGGACATGTAATGAATTCAGCAGTTATACAAAGATAGAAAGGGGTGTAAGACAAGGATATGTCTTTTTACCAGATCTATTCAACTTGTACAGTGAGACTATTCTGAGAACCCTAAAAGTTATGCCAGGATTCGTCATCAGAGGCCACAATTTAAACAATATAAGGTACACAGATGATACAGTGCTGATAGCAGACACAGAAAGGAAACTACAAGACCTCGCACAGAAAGTAGCTGATGAGAGTGACGGGTAAGGACTACAAATAAACTGCAAGAAAACCGATTGCATGGTCATCAGCAAAAAGGGCAGCCAAAATGCCAAATACAGGTGAGGGATACCAGAATCAAGCAGATACAAAAATTTAAATACCTAGAAGTGTTCTAACAGAAGACAGAAAATGCGACACTGACATCTGAAGGTGAATTAGCATGGCGAAAGAAGCATTCTAGAAGTTGAGTAAAGTATTAAGAAACAGGAAAATTTCACTAGAAATAAAGAGGACAGTACTGGATTGCTATGTGATGTCAGTTCTTCAATATGGCAGTGAATGTTGGACAATATCTTCAAAGATGAAGAAAAAACTTGAAGCAGCTGAAATGTGGTTCTACAGAAGGATGCTGTGGATATCATGGACCAAGCATGTTAGCAATGAGGAGGTTTTGGAAAGGATGGAAACGAAAAGGACATTAATACTGAGCATCAGGAAGAGACAACTAAAGTTCCTGGGACATGCAATGAGGAAAGAGGGCTTAGAGAACCTGATACTAACAGGCCAGATAGAGGGGAAAAAAAACAGGGGAAAGCAGCAGATAACATATTTGAAGGACCTGATCAGGTGGATGATGGAACGAGGGTTGCATGGTGCAACAGGAGAAAGTGTGCTAATAGCCACCAGGGATAGAGAGATGTGGAAAGCCATGATCGTCTATGTCCTGAAAGGACATGGCACATAAAAGAAGAAGAACCACTATGGGTTATTTAATGGCAAATCCAGTTTACACATATATATTAAATATATATAATTTGTAAGCATAATTTAAGGATAACGTCCTTAATCAATAGCTTGTTTACTGTTACTCAAGTAAATGGTTTCAAATGTTTCTATCTGGCATGAGTTTATTTAATATGAATAATTAATTCATGTGTATAGCCAATTGATGTAATTATATCTCACTACTAGATTTACTTGCAGTGTTTAAAGACCCAACGTAGTACTATTCAACAATAGGTTGATTGTTTGGCTTTTTATGTCATATCAACCTTGATCAGTTGAATATTCTGGGTTATGACGAGGCATTATATTTTTGTATATAATCCTGTCTCTCTCTCAAGAAAGAGAGAACATCACCATGTCAACATTTTCAGACATATTCATCATATTATCTATTTTAAACATATATATATATATATAGTCATCTGCAGACTGATCTGTTTCGCTGTATCACAGCTCATCAGTACAGTTAGACTCCGATATATATATATATATAGATGCTCTGTTTATTTATTGTGTAAACAATGCATTTTGTAGATATCTGTTGGTCTTGGTTTTTTCAGGTCAAAGTGAAAGACAAAACTGTGTATATAGAGAATGAATTGGGAAGTGAAGCAATCATAGCATTCTTTTATTGGGATAAGAAAGAGTGTGATCAGTTGACACTGCTAGGGTAGCATAAACAAGACCATATTTTGAGGTCTACTAAAGTCACCTTGATCTTGAATCTAGTCATCGCTTTATGTGTTAAAAACATTCTAGAGTCTATTATGATAATATATTGATATTAGTAACAGAAAATAAATTTGCATTATGATCAGCATTATTGGATGATATTCATTACGACTTTTGTTCTATACAAATTTCACTAGAAAAAAATAATTTTGTCTTGTCAATTTACTTACCATCTGGTCTTGATTCAATGAAATTCTTATAAAAGGCAAAATTTGGAAACTCAGCTGTTATTTCTTCTGAAATTTTAAAAAGGAGACATGAAAAAAGAATAAAAAATATTCCCTTTTCAATGGGAATTAATTTTCTTGAAAATTCAGATCAGCTGTTGTTTAGATTTGGTCTGAATGTCAAATAAAAGAGAATTGATAAGAAATTCTATTTAAGAGAGTAAACTTGAATTTGTGAATTTAAATGCCATCCAAGAAAGCAAAGTGGATATATTTCCCTTGGACATATGGAGCCAAGACCTAAATGTGTTGTTTATAGCTTTTCCACTCTGTCTTATATGTCCATCCCATCAAATATACATTTTATTGCCTAAATATCATTTTTATTGCCTAAACTCATATTTGAGTAAATGCACTGTTTAAATGCTGTAAACAACGCATTTTGCAGACATCAGTTAGCCTTGGCTTTTTCAGGTCAGAATGAAAGACAAAACTGTATATAGAAAATGAATTGGGAAGTAAAGCAGTCTTGTGGTCCGACATGTTCTTTTATTGAAGTAAAAACAATTGTGGTTCATTGAGACTGGTAAGGAAGTGCAAAAATGACCATATTTAGAGGCCAACCAAAGTTGCCCCAATCTTGAATCTAGTTTTCTTTTTCCACATATAACAAAAAAAAAAACACTTTTCTGAGATATTATGAGATTTCACACGTCTAGCTAATCCAGTTCTATTTCTATGTTTCGTGATTATAAATGGATCAGATAAGCCCAAAAAAATAAAATGCTGTTAGTCAGTTGAAGGTTTTAGTGTAGGCATATTGCATATGGCTAGTCAGGCCAAATTGAGAGAGGCAGACATGACTACAAGTATCATACACAAAAAGTGTATTTTCATAATTTATCAGCTATTCCTTTCTTGCGGTCCTTTTCCATTTTCACTGACTGCATCCGTTTTCCTCAAAGAGTTTCACTGAAACAGTCATTAAACATTTCTATCTTCTCAATTTTTTTATTTCATTTTCTTACTGAAACCAAGTAGTGTCTTTTCCCTTCTTTTCACATAATCAAATCAGAAAAGTCCATTAGGTATTGGCAGGGCATCACAATTGTTCAAATTTAACAAATGTAGGAAGAAACACAATAATAATAGGATGATAATGTTTGGCATAAGAAATTAAAGATAATTACATTTAATACACCTCATATAATAGAAAGAAACTAAAATTAAAAATAATATTAGGAGTCAAAAATGAATAAATTTATAATTTTTCATTTAATTATAAAATTCAAGATAATATTTACCTTTAGCAGTTTTCTTTTTTGAAACAGTGGCATTCTAGAAAAAAAGAAGTAAAAAGGAACATTTCTTAAAATCTTAAATAAAAAGATTGGTTGTATGGAGTTTGAAGAATAACCTTGCTTCATCAACCTTAAATACATACAAGAAAAAAGAAACTGGTGGTGAACTTCCTTAATTTTAACCAATAATATTGGTTTTAAGTAACCAGGCATTGAATTGAAAGAAGAAGTACATTTTTGGGGAACACCCTGCTTATGTGACAAAGCAGGGAAAAATATTCTGCTAAAATTATCTAAACTTATTTATAAATGGAACTTTGTCTGTGTGTGTGTGTATCTGTGTGTGTGTGTTTGTGTATGTGTGTCCGTTACCTGAACCGATTTTCTTGAAAATTTACAGTTTTACTATAAGCATCTGCGAGTGTTCTTAGCTAGGTTTTGTGTCGAGGTACCCCTGATAAATATTGAAAATCGATAATCGAAAAAGATCGGGTTATAGAAGGAATGGTCCGATTTTAATCAAATTTCATACACTCATAGACAAAGACATAAGAAACAATATTCAGAAGTTTCAAGGTTGCAGTTCTTACAATAGTGCAGAAAATCGATAATTTATATGTATAAAAGGCAGGATGTTTGTGTGTGTGTCTGTTTATCTGCCTGTATGTCTGTATTTTTTTCGGCCCTTTTATTTTAGTTTTTGCTTCGGGTTTGGCTCTAAGTAGGTCATGGCCCAGTTCTGTCCTCGGTGCAATAAACCTGTCTATTTTGCTGAAGAGGTGAGAGCACTCAGTAAGAAATGGCATAAACTCTGTCTAAAGTGCGGTAAATATATATTTACTTTATTATTATTATTTTCACATATGTTTTACAGGTTTGATTTTTGTTCTGTTATTTGTGACTTGGGGGTGGGTGGCTAATAGGCCTGCTAATTATGATATTAGTTCTTTTCTCAGCTGAAGTAATTTATATTTTACATCAAATTAGTATTTATTATTCAGACTTCAGCTCATAAAAGAAAACATGGGATTTAGTTTGTTTAAAATAGCACATTTGTGAAGAAACATCAAGCAAAGATTTTCAATTTTATTCTAGATTCATGTTGCTTCTACAAAATCAATTGAATGGAAAATTCTTCTTCATAAGCTTAAAGGAAAAAACAAAAAATTTCATTTCCTTACTGACTTTCTTCTTCTTTATCACCACCACCACCACCACCATCATACTGTTTTTATATGAATCCTGTTTACTCTAATATATCTTTTTTTTTCACCATAGTGTTATATCTGTAACTATGCTTCAAGTGATTACTTAATATAACTTTAGATACAAAGAACTGCCTTGTGGAACCTGCTCCCAAGAAGATGCTTCCACAATCACTACAATCTTAACCAGTTCAATTAAAGACTTAATCATTATCTTCCACGCATATCCACATAAGCTACCATGCCTCTTACTCTGTAACCTTCTATCTTGAGTGGCTTTCAACACAGTTAAATTATCCACTATTTAACTCTGTTCCTTTGCATGGTTTATTTGCTATAAATGTTTATAAATCTCAAGATTAAATTTTTTTCGACATGGAGAAATTCAATAATATATATGCATCATATATGTTTCATATGCATCTTCTTGTCAGGTACCATTTTGTCAGACTGCTGCTCAGGTATTAGATGAAAAAAAAAAAAGACATTATGGGTTATTAGTGGAAAAGTTCAATTTCTCCAGTTATATCAACAAAATTTGCCTCTGATATTGTGGACCAACATAAAAGGAAGCTTTACTTTCAGAGTGATCTTCATACTGAAATAACATTTGAAATTACTAGAATTTTCTAAATTTGACAGCTGCAACCAGTGTTTGTTATAAGACAACTATTATTAATTAGAGGATTAACTTTCTCAGCGACCTCCTTGTAGGAGTGAGGCTGAACCATGCTTTGAGAGCCCTTAACAAAAGGACACAGATTTGTGAAAAGCTGTACCATTTGTTACAGAAAATTTACAATGTCAAGATGGTGTTTTTTCTTTTCTTTTTTTTCCTTTTTTCCTTTTTTTTTTTTTAGTATTGGGGAAAGGTAGTAGTTTTGTTTTATTTTTTTGTTTCCCTCTCTTTTCTTTCTGTAATATTCTTTCCTTTTCTTCAATTTGTTTCTTTGCTCAGCATCTCATTGAATGGCATCTCTCTCGGCATCTCTCTCTCTCTCTCTCTCTCTCTCTCTCTCTCTCACACAGTGCACTTCTTTTACTGCTGGCTTCTTCTCTGATAACCTCTTTGTCATTTCTCTCTCTCTCTCTCTCTCTCTCTCTCTCTCTCACACAGTGCACTTCTTTTACTGCTGGCTTCTTCTCTGATAACCTCTTTGTCATTTCTCTCTCTCTCTCTCTCTCTCTCTCTCTCTCACAGTGCACTTCTTTTACTGCTGGCTTCTTCTCTGATAACCTCTTTGTCATTTCTCTCTCTCTCTCTCTCTCTCTCTCACTCACGTAATGCACTTCTCTTCTTCCAACTCTTCTCTTAATTTCATTTTCTTTTTTTCTTTTCTCTCCATTACACAACTTCCTCCATTCACCTTTAAAGATTCTTATTCTCTCTGCAACCATTTTTCCCAACTCCCCACACGGCATCCTTCCTTCCACTTGTTGACCTTGTAGCCAAAAGCAATTTTTTTAAGTGAACAAGGAAGCTATATTCTCATTCTCAGTCATCTTAAGTTTGCTTGAAGCTTTACTGTCCCACAAGTTTAACCCCACCCACCCACTTGTATTTTTTCTTATACTTCATATATATTGACATACATTGCTTACTGAAATTATTAGTGCAATGTCACTAAAACAGGCTTGCTTATGTGGATTTTGTAAGCAAGTGATACTACAGGGTGATTGAAAAATAACTCCCTATTTTGAGTGGCCAGCCAGGAGTCCTGACTTAACACCTTGTGATTTTTTTTTCTTTATTTGTATATTATACCAAACTAAAACTTTGGAAGGACTTAAAGGATGAATACAATTTTTGTATTCATCCTTACATATGATATAGATTCATCCTTATCTTCCATACCACAAAAGTTCAGTTGATACAATTCCTATGGGCAGAAGCTGAATATTTGACATGGAAATAGTGATAGGCTTGTGATGTTTCTGTGGAGGTGCAGTGGAAAATAAATCTTTGCCTATGAAACTACATAGATAATTTTGAACTCTATCAAGTTTGGGAAATGAGGATTGACTAGCTCCAGTCCAGATATGGTAGTAATACACCATTGTTGACATAATTTGACTCTTGTAAAGATAAAGCATGGTAGGAGGAATCTAGCTTATTCTATTGCTTCAGGATTTATGAACTGTTTTTCTAGCCTCTTTATTAAGAGTCTGTATAAATGTTCAAAGCAAGGAGCCTCATTGAAAGTGCCACTGTTCACAAGGATTGAAAAAACTCAGGGTCTGGTAAGAATTAATTACATAATAGGAAGGGGAAAAAGAGTATTATTTGGAAATATCTGATGTCAACTTAAAAGTGTTTGTTAGAAATCCACCTCTATTGAACAGGTGTAGAGGCTCATCCCTTGTTCCCTGTTTAGGATGTGGTTTCCAGTTTTTTCTTTTCCAATCTTTTCACATTTTTTTTTTCAATTGGAGTAGATAGACTAAACTATTGCCCAGTTCACACTCCACCCACGTCTATTGAACAGGTGTAGAGGCTCATCCCTTGTTCCCTGTTTAGGATGTGGTTTCTGGCTTTCTCTCTTCTAATCTTTTCACTCTTACGTAGCCCCCTGCACTTCAGTGGCATTACTGCCTTGCTCGGGGTGATATGATTAAAAAAAAAAAAAAATCTGAAACTGAAGTGTGGTAGAATATTTATTCAAGGCAATGATCCCACACATACTTTGTAATTAGCCCTGAAACATCTTAAGGATACAAATGTTTTATCTTGTCTTTCAGAGTTCTGACTTGAATCCAATTGAAAATACATGTAATAGCAAGAAAACCAAGTAATCTGCAACAATTTAGATTATGTTCATCAAGAGCTGTTAAAATGTCCCTGTAAATATTTAGGTTTAATTTAGTAAAAGATTACTGAAAAAGTTTAGAAAATGTTTTAACTTTAAAAAGAGGTACAATTGAGTATTAATTTTCTCCTGATATTAATGTTGGGTATACAAACATTTTTTTGCTTTTGTTTACAATTATTCAAAATTAAATGAGTTTTGTTTATATACTTACTGACCTCTTACCTATGGCTGCCTCTGTTTTTCAGAAAATCTTTACTACACAATTACAAAAACATTTTTTCATTTTGTATTTGTTTTTATATTTTACATATATTCAACCAATACGAGGCTCAAGAGACAGTTAAGGTAGAGAGTTACTGTGTAAAGTTATATTATCATAAGAAATGACAGTTGTTAGGAGTATAGAGCTGAAGTAGACTTTAGAAGGAATTGGAAACCTAATCCTAAACAGGAAACAACAGATAAACTTCTACTCCTACTTAAAAGACTGGTGGGAGGGTGAACTGACTGATAGATGTTATTATCTACTCCTGGAAAATAGTTTTAAAAAATATAAAATAGATAAAGCTGATTTGATATTTACCATTATCATATGTGCCAAACATTGTATTGGTTTTATTTCATCACAAGAAAGTTGCTCTCCAAGTTGACAATGTTCTTCCTGTGTTTTAAGGCATTATCGCTTATTTAGAAAAATGATTGTGGAAAGCTGATTTGATCATAATGCATTGTAGCAAGTTTAGATTCTTCCTCTATACCACCAATGAAAAGAAAAAAGGATTGCAAGGAATTGCCACAACATGAAAATGAAGATTCAATTTGGCAAAGTCAACAACATGCACAATGAGACAAGAATTACAATCTCTTCTTTCCACCTTTGCTCTCCTGAAAAGGTGCAACTTTTAAATTACCTGAAGTTGCAGCTTGAAATGTCTCTTAAATTCGAATACCAGTAAGATGACTTGATCACAATATACTGGTCAATGATAGACGTAATCTAATCTAAACTTATTTATAAATGGAACTTTGTCTGTGTGTGTCTGTTACCTATAGACCCCGAAACAGCTGAACCGATTTTCTTGAAAAGTTACACAGTTGTACTATAAGCGTCTGCAAGTGTTCTTAGCCAGGTTTTGTGTTGAGGTACCCCCAATAAATATTGAAAATTGATAATCGAAAAAATCGGGTTATAGAAGGAGTGATCCAATTTTAATCAAATTTGATACACTCATAGACAAAGATATAAGAAATGATATTCAGAAGTTTCAAGGTTACAGCAGTTCTTATAAATCGATTATATATATATAAAAGGCAAGATGTTTGTGTGTGTGTCTTTTTATCTGCCTGTATGTCTGTATTTTTTTCGGCCCTTTTATTTTAGTTTTTGCTTCAGGTTTGGCTCTAAGTAGATATAATTGTAGTTCTTAGTCTCAGCCATGATACCATTTACTCAGAGGATTTATTTAGCCTTCAAAATTCAGTTTACGATGAAAAAAAACTTATTTGATATCAATACCAGGAAATCAAAATTTGACTTGCATCCATTCATTTTTCTTTCAGTCTACGGTTTCACTTTAACTGGAAACAACTATTTCTTTTTATTCTTTCATGCCAACATCCAAAAAGTCTGAGCTCTAGGACCGTGGATTAGTTTTAAAGCTTTCATTATACCCGAGCAACGTCGGGCTATACTGCTAGTACAAAATAAGCAGAGAGAAGCATTCACAACATGTAATAATCTATAGCCATTATTTTCTGTGTACTACTCACTAGTTATTTGGAGCCTAGCTAAAATAGCAAATTTAATTAATCAAAGATGACAACTGGCCATCAGCTGTTATTTATTGCTTAGCTTACAAATAAACCTATATATTGAAATTATAAGGTTTGTAATGCACTACTCTATAGCAACAAGTTTACTTGTTGCTTTGATTTAGCTGTTATAGAGAGAAAGTAAAATTTAATATTCTAGCAGACATTGCTCATGTCCTCATTTCAATTAATAATAATGTCTACTAATTTCGAAGGAAATTGTGTAATAGTGGTTTTGAAAAAAATAGTAGTTGCTCAATTTGCAAACTCTTTATACTAGCTTATATTACATATGCTAATGTGAAGGCATAACAATTTACATCTATCAAGAATTAGTTGTGCTGATTTCATTGAACTTAGCAATCCCTGAGAAGGGAACTTGCTACTGATGCATAAGTAGACACTCTGATGGGGTTATTCAGTGATAACACATTGAGGGAGTGGTTTCGTCAAATTTCACTCCCTTGTAGAATATTAAGGATGAAAATGGAATTATTTTTTTCTGTTATCCAACAAGAGTAAACATAAAAAATGGCTAATTCATTTCTTAATGTTGATCTGAACTATTCTCTCTTTATATGATGTAACTTATTTGCTTAATGACTGCCTTTCTACAATGCTCGACAAGCCTCAACAGGAATTGCGGCTTTCTGTTGTTCATTTCTAAAATACTTATTGAATTTCTGTATCAGGGCAATGCCCTTCTCTGCAGAGATTTTCATTATTGTGAGAATCACCCTGGGTATGACAAACTACATCCGGAAACAAGGCCCCTGGTCGAGAGAAGATAGGTTTTGAGGACTATGGAACCACCTTCTTAATTGCTGTTCATCCCAGGTCCACCCTGACCCTGAAAATAGTGAACACTCAAGCAAAGAGCAACAGTCCATTTTTGTAGCAAAATGACCAACTATTCTCTGGTAGTGACCAAATGAGAATATGGAGAAAGAAAAGCAGGCCCCCACCACCAATTGAAAGAACATTCACCCCTCTGCCATCCTTCTCAAGTGAGAGGCTAGTGATTTAAACTAGAAATTCAAGATACATTGGGAGGCTCAACTGAAATCTCTCTGCCAAACATTGCTGAAAAAAGCAAGTCACATTTGACTGTTCTGTGAAAAGTCATATTTGAAAGATTGGTATGAAAGACTTAGAAATTTCCCTGTAAGTTGCCTTATGCCAACCTTTTGTAGTAAATATTTAAAGGCCTGTTATTTGAATTTTAATCTTTCATAATTAACTTATCATTGATGCTTTCAATTCTTCCTCTTTGTATGTTTTTTATTTATTCTATGTCCATTGCTATTGATGAAATTTCTTACTTCAGGTCCCCACTTCCAGTTTGCTTAATTTTAGATATTCTTTGTCTATCAATGCTAAGAATTAAGACTTACCATCCCAATTTTTTAGCTGGTTATAGACCTTATGACTTAGTATAAGTCATAACAATAGGAATTTGTTCATATTTTATGTGCCCTCCTCTTTCCCCCCTCTCTCAAGTAGAAGAAATAACTTTCCTTCATGTGCTTTCAGCCTAACAACTGTGTTTCTGATGGGGGTAGAAGATGCACATGAATACCCAAGCAACTTTTGTCACCCCCATTTTCTCCCATGTATATGAGAGAGCCTGCTTTGGGACCCATGCTCGTTGGCATGTGCGATGTTTCAGACCCAAGGAGGAGTTGTGCTGCTAGCCCTTTAGGTGGCAAGACACATGCACTTGGGGTATCGCGCATGAATATATCCTGGGTTATTTGTCCTCCTCATTAAAGATGCTGGAGGTAAACATTTCACAGGTTTGATGCTATCTACCTGATAATCAGAGATACAAATCTTTGAGTAATTCTGAAGAATGCTATCCTATTAGCAGGTATATAATATCAAATCTATTGTACAGCCATTTTGTGAATTGTTACTTGACTGTGCAGTAGTCTCTGGTGGGCCCTCTTGATGCCATGATGAGGCGTACTGTTACAGCAGTATATCCGGAAAAGTCAACCCAGATTGTTTATATGTACATTGCCAATGTGTGTCTCTGTCACTGCCTACCATTCATTGACCAAACCTTCTAAAACTAACATGAAAACAATAAATTTGCAAACAGTTCCTATATTTAAAAACACTGGAGTACCCTCGGACCCCGCAAATTACCGACCTATCAGCCTTCTTCCGATCTTTGGCAAAGTGTTCGAAGCCATTATCAACACCGAGGTGGTTCAGCATCTCACAGCACACAGGCTCCTCTCGGACAAGCAGTATGGTTTCTGCTTCACCAGGTTTACTGCTGATATGCTAATGACCATCACCGAGTACATATATCAGGCACTCGACAGGAATGGTGAAGCCCGAACCGTTGCCTTGGATATCTCTAAAGCGTTTGACAGAGTTTGGCATGCTGGCCTTCTATACAAACTGCGGAGCTATGGTATAACTGGACATTTGTTTGAACTAATCCAGTCATTGTGGTATTAATGGACATGCCTCCCAGAACTACCATACGAATGCAGGTGTTCCCTCAAGGCTATATCCTAGGTCCTACGCTCTTTCTGATATACATTAATGATCTCCCTGATTCCATAATATCCCAAGTAGGTATGTATGCCGATGACACTACAGTTTACTCTCGCCTCAACCAAAAATCTGGTGTAGGTGACAAAGCTAACCTTGCAGCCGAGCTTGAAAAGGACCTCCAATCCGTAGTGGATGTGGGTAAGAAATGGCTCGTAAGCTTTAATGCTTCTAAAACAAAGCTACTATCAATTAACCATCATAGACAATCACACCTATCTCCCATTAGCATGGACCGGGCTTGCCTCCCAGAGAGTAAAACACTACGCCTCCTTGGTCTCACACTTACAGTGGACCTCAAATGGAATGACTATATTGAATCCATTGCTAAATCCGCTGCTATGAAAGTCGGTTCTCTGTGCAGGGCCCAGGAAGTTTTTTCTGTCTGAATCTATCTTGCACATATATAAATCTACCATCTGCCTGTGCATTGAATACTGCTGCCATATCTGGTCAGGTGCTCCTGCTATTCTCCTCGGGCTTCTCGATAAGGTTCAGAGGAGGGTCTGTAATGTGATTGATACCAACTTGGCAGACCGCCTGCAGTCTCTCTCTCACCGGCGCGACGTCGCTTCCCTGAGTCTCTTCTATAAATACTTTCACGGCTTCTGCTCCAATGAACTTAGATCACTGCTGCCCCCTAGATACGAATTTACACGAGAAACTAGATTAGCAACTAGATCCCACCCTTTTACAGTGAAACCAATAAAATGCAACCATAACTTCTACTCCAACAGTTTCTTTTCATGCACTTCCCGACTGTGGAATTCCCTTCCACATGATTTCTTCCCCAATGGCTACAATCTCCAGGAGTTTAAATGTAAGGTCAATAGACACCTCCTAACAAACTAACTCACTCCCATTCTTTCAAACACTCTTCCCATCTGCCCAACCCTCATCCTCGGTATCCTTACCCATCTATCACCTTCCTTCTGACATTTCCTATATCTAACCACTCCTCCTCTTTACCTTCCCCTATGTAGCCCCATGCGCAATTGTGGCAATGGAATGCCTTGCTTGGGGTGAAATGATTAAAAAAAAAAAAAGGTATAACTGTAGTTCTTAGAGCACTTATTTAGCCTTCAAAATTCAGTTTACGACAAAAAAAAACTTATTTGATATTGATACCAGGAAATCAAAATTTGACTAACATCCATTCACTTTAACTGGAAACAACTATTGCTTTTTAGTATTTTGTGCCAACGTCCAAAGAGTCCATGGATTAGTTTTAAAGCTTTCATTACACCCAAGCAATGCCAGGCTATGCTGCTAGTTCTTCCTATATATAAAATCATATATATATATGTATGTATATTGTATATATATATACATATATATATATATATATATAATAGTGGTAAATAATCCAGGATAAGATTGGTAATAATACGAGAGGATCCTAGTAATATTGTTTAAATATTAAAACTGATCAAACAGAGAGCTCAATATAAATTTAATTTAATTTATAGAGCAGATATTTATTCATTTATTTATCTGTAAATTCAGATCATATTTAGTGGGAATAGCTATTTCAACATGTCAGTTCAAGACATGCATTGTCAATCCTGTTCAATCAAAGAATGGAAAAATTCTCCATTATATATCATATATATATATATATATATTACTGCTGATATGCTAATGACCATCACCGAGTACATATAAATTTCAAAAATATTTTAAAAATACTATAAAGATTTGTTGGGGTTAGTTTAAAAAATTATTAAGCAAAGATTATTTTTACTTATCAAGAATTAAAAAGTTTAATAAAAATTGTCATGCCTTCCTATTTTTAAAATAATTTAAAATGTTTTTTTTGTGTATTTGAAGTTTTTCTTTTGTATGGTAATTTCTATGTGTAAATTAAAAGGTCATGTGTTTCAGGGTTTTTTTCCCTTACAGAAAAAAAAATTTGTCCAACTATGTAACTTGTGATTACCATGCACTTATTTCATCTTGCATATGTCAAATCTGTCAACACATATGGTGGAAAGGTCAGAACATTGAACTCTGTGTTTAAAAAAATTTTATTCTAAATTTCATGATATAAATAAGTAATACTTGTGTAACCAGATAAATTTAACATTAAATTTGATAATTTTCCAAAAGTAATGTGTCACAGATGTATATTTTATTTTTGAAAGATTTTTAAAACCAAGTAACTTTTGTTTACAAATAGGTCAGTCACTTAAAAATCATCAAAATATTGAAAGATTAAAAAAAAACATTGAAAATGTTTAATTTCCAATCAATATAATTTCTGTTTGAAATATACCAGAGTATTTTGGTTACTAGTAATAGTAAATGTAATCATTTAGCTTTCAATTAAAACTAAAATAAAAGTTTCAAGAAAACTTTTTTATTTTTAAAAATTCAATTTAAAATTTACAAACCAAAAATGAATGAAGGTACCTATATATATATATATATATATATATATATATAATGTTCACCCCATACAAGGCCCAAAAGCCACTCAAGGTAGAGGTTACCGTGAGAGGATATATTGGCATAGGAAAGAACAAGTACTAGGAGTATAGAGCTGCATAAAACAATTTTAAAATATCTTTCGAATGAAAACAAATTGTGTGTGTGTGGCTAGCCACTCGTATCCAAGAATGCCTGTCTACAAGGGCGGCTAGTTAATCCCCATTGCAGACGCTTGCTCAGGCACACTTGCGTTTGTTTAACATGCACAGAGCCCACCTGTGATTTATACTGCAACTATGCTGAGCAGACATTAGTTAGTCTGAGAGCACACCATCCAGCGCGAACAATGCCAGGATGCTCAAAAACCTTAGTCGCGACTTTGAACTAGCATGACCATCGATGCCTCCTCAAAAGAAGCTGTCTACCCAATTTCATTCACAAGGCTTGGGTCAACCTGTGATATGGTTTTCAGGCATTTTCCAAAGGTGCCACATGCTGGGATCACCTCCTCCAGACTGATAACATCAAGAAGTCATCTTCCTCACAAATTGACCATGGTAAGATTTGAACCTGGAGTTCAGGGTCAGAAAGCGAACATTTTAAACACTCAGCCACACACACACATAAAGATATATTGTTAAATATAGCAGACAACGAATGTCTATTATGTTCAACCATGAGCCATTTTAAACATATTTTGGCTTTAATTTCCAGTGAAAATAAAGTCAAATTTGTCCAACACTTGGATACTTTTTTTTATTACGTTGGTTCTAAGCACAGTTGGTTCTTACAGGCCATCTTCAGAGTGGTTTTAGGGACATTAACATAAAGATATTTGCCATCAAAGATATTCTCGCGTTGACATAAAACATTGCCTTGCAATGATAGCGGTCACCTAACAGCAGATGCAGGTCATAAATTAGTAATGTGGTCCCACGACGTCATACCCCATGAGAGACCAAAATGTCAACAACAGAACCACATGTCTAAATGCAATGTAATGTGTTATGACTAATGTGATTTTATTGAGTGTGGGTTACTTTAATTTAATGTAGATGGCCTGCAATTTCTGAAGGTTCTTTTTACTGCATATGTGAGTATTATTGTGTTATCAACTAAAATCTGTCTAATATTATGTACATGGCAATGTTTTTCTAAGAAATGTTGTTTAATAGAACTATGATCAGAAAGGTGACAGGTAAGTCTATGGGAGAGTGTGGTTGTAGTAAGGCCAATATTTGTAATGAGTTTATTATTTCACAGATACAATCTCCAAACGGGCATGTAAATTGATACACTACATTGGTTTTATGTAGAGGATTTAGTTATGTGATTGAAGGGTTATTAGAGAGTATAGGGTTAATTGTTTTAGATTTTTTATAATATATAATGAGCTTAATTTATTATTATTACTATTAATGGGTTTAACATATCTATCTATTAGGATTTTGAGTGTTGTTTCATCATGTCTGTAATTATTATGCATTTGGTTGCAATAGTATAAGTTAATAGTGTTAGGTTTATTTTGATTTACACTATTATTAATATTATCAATTTTGTTAGAAGTTTATTGAGATATATTTTAATTAGCTGATCAATGACAGAGTGAGAAAATCTATTAACAAGTGTTTGTTTAATGTTATGTAATTCTTTATAGAATATGGTTTTAAAAGAAGATATCATTTCTGTACGCTGAATTAAGTTTTTTATAACGGCTAACTTATATCGTTAAAAGGATTCACTATTATAATTAAGAAGATACGAGTTAATGCTAGTTGGTTTCCTAAACAGAGAATTAGTAAACCCATCTGTGCTGGAATCAATAAATACATCAAGGAATGGAATTTTACTATTAAGTTCAAATGTAAATTTCAAATTTGTTTTTAAGTTGTGTAATTTGATCAATATTTTTAACTTAAAAGAAAATGTCATCTATGTTTCTTACATATATAGGGTGTTTATTAGTGTCATTAAGTATTTTATTTTCTAAACGTGCCATATAATAATCTGAAAAGAGGGGACCTAAAGGAGATCCCATAGAAATACCATCTATTTGAGTATAATTATATCCTAGGGGGCCATGAAAATGTACTTGAGTGGTGCATACTAATAATATTTTTAAATAGTTTAATATTGATTGGTGGAGAATAGTATGATTATCACAGATAACAATGTCAATCATTTCATGGACGGGAAACATTCATTTAAGCATGTGGTTCTGTTGTTAACATTTCAGTCCCTCACGTGGCACGATGTCACAGAACCGCATTACCAATTTATGACCTGCATCTGCTATCCGATGACCGCCATTGTCACATAGCAATGCTTTATGTCAACACAAGAGAATATAATTTTTGATGGTGAATATCTTCATGTTAATGTCCCCACAAACACTCCGAAGATGGCTCATGTGAGTCGAAAGCATACAATCAGTGTAATAAAAAATATCCAAATGTTGAATAATCCCTGTCTCTACCTTCACCAGAAATTAAAGGTAAAATACGATGTTTAGAACGGCCCATGATCAAACATAACAGACATTCACCGTCTGTAATATTTAACGATATATGTTTAGATAATTATCTCCTGCCTCAATACACTATATATAATTTCCTCTTATATAAAACAACTACGTGGTATAATCTACTGTGAAAATGACCAATTCTAGTCAATTTTAGAAAATGTTAAATACCTAGTCTGTAGAACAATATTTGCAAACATTATCTTAAAACAAATACATATACACACATAATAACCACCATCCTTACCCATGGTTTCACCCCGCAAATCTTCAGGCTTAGAAAACCAAACCAAAAGGTCTAACGATTGAAGTTTTTTTTAATATCATTAAATGAAAATATTCATACAATTATAATAAATAAAACATCTACTCAAATATGAGTTTCCACATATGTTATTGTTATATATGACAATTTATTATACAGATATGTTTTGCTGATCAAAAAAATTTTTCCCAAATTGTTGCATATTTACTATTCAGTTAAATTCTCATCAATTTTTAAATCACTATCTATCTATATATATATATTCAATCAGTATGTTTCATATGACTTTTGATTTTATGTGGCACCTTATTTACAGATTTGTTTAAGCTGTATGACTACCTGAAATTGGCTAAAACATGTCAGTGAAAATGTCATGAAACCAAATATACTTTCTAAAGATAACTGAATTTAGTAAACCTTCTTAATCAAATTATCTTGGCCCTACTTTTATTTCAAATTGTCATCTCATATTTACTAAGCTTAGAGTTTAGTCTAAAGAGAGGAAACGAGAGTACGCCTGCCTTAAAAGTCAGTATTTAAACCTTAGGTTTAACATGGGAACAAATATTTATCCATAATGAAAAATAAGCAATTTAGCTACAAAGAAAGCATGTTGTATATAAGCTTTTTTTTTTTAAATATTTCGATTAAAAGTGGAAGGTCATATTTATCACCAAATACTGAATATGAAGAAATGTTCTTAACCTAAAAACTATTTTTACAATAAATGGTAATTACCTATAATAGCATTAAAGCTAAGAATCTGAATTCTCTAAATTTTCACTGCCTCATTTTACTTACTTAAAAATCAGCATTAAAAAAAACTACAGATTACAGTCGCTGCTGTTTAAATATAGAGCAATAAGAGAAGTTAGTTTTTGTTGTGGGAGGTTACTGAGTAGAGTATATCTTGAAAACATTTATCTAGTTCATAAACAAAGAATTGAAACATGACGGTTTAAATTTTCATTAAACACTTGTAAAAATATCAATTTTAATTTCTGTCAGAATTTCTGGAATGAGGAGTTATTTACATGCAGACTATTGTTCCCACCTTTGTTTTTCTTTTTTTTAAATCATTTCACTCCAAGCAAGGCAGGACTGATACTAATGTGCAGTGGATTACAGTGAGAGGAAAGACTAGGTACAAGGGGTATCAAATTTGAGTCTGAGTTTTGTTTAATATCAACCTCTGTGGGTTATTTAATGCCAAAAGGTGGGGTTTTAAGGTATTTTTTTAAATGTTCGGTTAAAATCCAAACAGAAAGTGACATGTAGGTAAAATCTGAAATGAGATCCTATTAATATTAATCTTAATGATATTAAAAATGATCCAGGCATAGAGCTTGATGCAAATAGTATTATCTATTCACAGAGCTAAATATGTATCATTTCAAATAAAACTTTGAAAATCATGTGTCATCTGATCATTTCTGCAAGGAATCCTTGCTTTGTCAGCAACAAAAATCTTTATTATTATTATGGCAAATTCTAGAAGGAATTCATACACCGGAAGGTCACTTAAAAATAAATTCATACACTGGAAATTCACTTGAAGAGAAGGAAAAAGTAAAGAAATAAGAAAGAACAATGGAAGGGAGAGTTAAAAGAGAGAGTGGATTATGTGGATTATAAGATGGTCGCCTAGACATTGTTACCGAGGGTAGGGAAGAAGAGGAATGAAAAACAGAGATATGGCGAAATGGAGTCAAACTCAATCATTAGCAACATCTAGACAACCTACCTTCTAACATAATCTACACTTTCTTTTGTTAATTATATATACCAATCTGTGAGAGATGATTTGCCAGGATTGGTGAAATGTTGTAAAAGAACAGGCACAGATTTATGGCATATAAAATCGACTCGATTACAAAAAGAAATTAAAAGTTTTAAATTCCCAGCATCCCACTTTAATTCTTAAAGGACGAAACGCATCACAAGAAAACTGCTTCCACTTTGTCATGCATATATATATATATATATATATAGTGATGATCATCCACGTATACTGTCTTAATATGTATAGGAAAGAATATTAATAAAAAGTTTTGAATTTAAAAACGTACTTTTTTAAACAGTATTTGTTTATTTTTATAGTATTTTATATTTCAGACCGCCCTCGGTCCTTCTTGTTTCTGATGAAGGACCGAGGGCGGTCTGAAATATAAAATACTATAAAAATAAACAAATACTGTTTAAAAAAGTACGTTTTTAAATTCAAAACTTTTTATTAATATTCTTTCCTATATATATATATATATATATATATATATATATAGCATGTGTATACACTGCTTATATACAACATGTTAAAATTTCTCTTCTCTGATTCTATGCGCCTATGGCTTAGGGGGTAGCGACTCCGACTGATACCAAATCGGTTGAGTTTCGATCCCGGCCAGAAGCAAGTGGATGTGTCTAGCCACACTGACGAGCTGTGATACAGCAAAACAGGCTTGTATATGGATGACTAATATATATATTACATTCTACTAACAGGTTGGACTTGTTTTTTTTGTTGTGGGTGATAAAGTGTACTACAGGAATTAAATGAAAACGATTGACTGCATGGAGTACAGAGAATGACATTGATTTAAATATTTTAAAAACAAAGGAGCTGGTGGTGAACTTTTGAAGAAATGCCACAATATCTATCCCCTTGGTTATTGGATGGATTTGTGGAGAGGTATAGGACGACTCAACACTGTCGACTGAACACCAGGATAACTCAAAGCCGAAACAACTGAGCACCAGAAAAACATAACTTTTATTATGACTGAATAAAAGTAATATATTATGGTTTAAAACCTTAATTCATGAACATTTTTCTTTAAACAGGGCATTTGAGAAGGTATTATATAAAATATGAACCATTTTTTGGTTTTAATAAAGTAAATCATAAATAAATTTATATTTTAATACATTAAATTGACATTTTAAAAAATAAGAATTTTGGGCGAACCTGAAGGAGACTACCACCGCCTTTAAATTTGCTGTTTTTCATTTTCATGCTACAAACTGACCATAAACTCTTATTGTCGATTTTTAGGTCGAAAAAAGGAGTACCTACTCATTCCGCAAACAGGTTGCAAAGATGAAGTGTAATTTTATTAAATTACAATTTTAAAATACAGTTCATTCCGTCTAAGGAAATCGCCCACGCGGATTGTCTTTCAAGACTAATCCCGAAAAACCCCGAGTTTTTGGAGAAAACAGTTATAGCAGCGTTAAAAGAAGAGAAAGAACTTGCGGATGTAATGGTGAACACCGTTAGTGAATTACTGGTAACACTGGAGGAAATTAACAAAATGGCGAAAATGGATGATTACATTTCAAAGATGATTAAACAAGTGAAAGGTAATGAGAAAAACAAAGGATGTAAAGTATCACCATTTTCAATTTGCAAGGAAACACTACTGTATGCTCAAAGAGTGGTAATTCCACGTGTTCTACATAAGAGAATATTAAAAAAATTTCATTTGGATCATCCGGGTATATCCAGAATAAAATCATTAATGAGGAGCTATATATATACTGGCCTAGGATGGACCAGGACATTGAAGATTTGGTGAAGCATTGTAAAGGCTGTCAGTTAGCAGCAAAATCACCACCTATAAAAACTCAGCCATGGCCAAAAACAGATATGCCATGATCACGGATACATGTTGACTATACAGGACCATTAAAGGGAGACTATTACCTAATTATTGTTGATAGTTATTCTAAATGGCCTGATGATTTCAGATTTAAGCACCCGACAGCAGCAAATACGATAAAGGTGTTAAACGAAGTATTTAGCCGTCTGGGAGTACCAAACACAATTGTGAGTGACAATGGTACTATGTTTATGGGAGCTGAATTTAAACGTTATTGCGATTCGTTAGCAATCGAACACATAACAACGCCTACATATAATCCGAGATCAAATGGACAGGCAGAAAGGTGTGTTGATATGTTTAAAAGAGCTATGAGAAAAGCTAATGAAATCGATACCGACAACAAAAACATTCAAACATTTCTGATGGTTTATAGAATTACTCCGAATCAGAACATTAATGGAAATTTGTCGCCTGCTGAGGTCATGTACACGAGAAAGAAAGATTTGATGAATATTTGATAGGTTGTTACCAAAGAAAAAGAAGAGTTTTATAAAACTAAACTCTGATATTAAATCTTTCAAAGGAGACAAGGTCTTCTTTAAGAACTATCGGACTGGAAAGTGCTTTTGGGAAGACGGTTTGGTAATTAGAAGAATCAGGAGAGTCATTTATATAATTAAAAGAGAGAGGTTTGTAAAAGACACATATATGACACATTCCAGATTAAACCACCCACTAACAATGGAGTATCTATGGAGGTAACACCTACACAAAGAACTGCTGATTCTCCTAAAAGTAAAGACACAGGGACGGACAGGAGAAGAAGTAACAGAAAAAGGAAAAGGACTAAATGGCCATGTCCAGATCCTAAGAGAAAAAAATATTAAGAGCAAAATTCTAGGAAGAATTTAGCTCGAGGGAAGGTGTTATAGTGGAACATCCTGCCATCCCCGAGAATAGAATGCTCTACTTTATAAAAGATGGTAACGAGTGGTACGACAATAGAAAAAAGGTCTTAGGTGAAGGCATTCACTATTCAATAGTTGATTCCACTCCAACTTGTGGCTTGCCTATATGTGTATTATTGTTAATTGTACCTTAGTACAATAAATCTGTATTTCTTATTCCTGGTGTGAAATTCCATTCTTCAACTGATCATTTTATACTGTATTCCTTTTCGGGATATATCACCCTAAATTTTTCGATTGACAAAAAAATTTGGAAAAATTTCAATATTTAAACAATTTTAGTTCAGCTTTTCATACAATGTTATAGTAAATCAATTCTCCATTTTGGAACCACTTGCCAGTACAACATTACCACCACCTGTAAATTTGTTGATTATCAATTTGTGTTTACTTTTTTCAGTGCAATCTTATCAATCTTATCAGTTAAACTCTAAATTTTCCAATTGACAAAAAAATTTGTAAAAATTTCAACATTTAAACAATTTTGGGTGTAGGGGGCGTCAGTTTTTCATACAACCTTATAATAAATCGATCCTGTACAATTAACGTTTTTGCTTACGTGTATTCAACAACTGAAACCTTTGCGAAATTTTTTAATAAAGTCATTCTTGGAGTTTCCGAGGAAGATGCCATTGTAAGAACTGAAGAAAACTTGAAAAAGACAAAAACGAGAGCAACAACTCGTCCCAAAAAAAACAAAACAAAGCAACTCCAACGCGAGTGGTTCCAAAATGGAGGATCGGTTTACTATAATGTTGTATGAGAAACTGAGCTCCCACTTAAAATTGTTTAAATATTGAAATTTTTCCAAATTTTTTTGATAATCGGAAACTTTATGTAATAATCAATAAGACTGTGCTGAAAAAAGTAAAAAAAAAGGAAACCAACAAATTTAGAGGTGGTGGTAGTCTCCATCAGGTCCACCAAATTTTGATTTACTTTATTAAAAAATAATTAGAAACAAAAAACTGCTTCACTTTGTTTTGCATTTTTTATTCACTTCATTAAAAAATTTAAAAACAAGTGTTTTACTGAATTATTTTTTTATATGTCAATTCACTTTCTTAAAAAATAAATTTCTTTATTATTTATTTTATTATAAATAATTAAAACACTGGGAAAGTGACTGAAGCGAAAAGCCAGGTCAGGACCAATAATATTGCTGATTCTTCTTTGGAATTTATTAAGTATCACTAGATACTTAATAAATTCAGATAACAGGAACACCAGATCATATGTGGCAGTAATATTCAAAGCTTGAGTGAATGGTAGACTTATAAATATGTAAGATAAATTCTGGTAAGAAAATTTTTAGCATGGGGTAGTGAACCAACTTTCCTAGCAGCAGCCCTAGTAATTGATTCAATATAATCTTTCGACTTCAAGTAAGTAGAAAACAATGAAACATTTTCCTGAAGGTTAGCATCAGCCATATTGATGTAAAAGTAAAAAGGAGAATTTTGGGCACACCTGAAGGAGACTACTACCACCTTTAAATTTGCTGTTTTTCATTTTTTTTACTTTTTTCAATGCCATCTTATCAATTACACCCTAAATTTTCCGACTGACAAAAAAAATTTGGAAAAATTTCAATATTTAAACAATTTTAGTGGGGGCTCAGTTTTTAATACAATGTTATAGTAAATCGATTCTGTTAAAAGAGAGCAGTTTCATTTTAGAGATATTTACATTAACAAGTCTTACCCTGCCCCACTTAATGATTGTCGGTCATTTTTTTTTTCAATCATCATCTAATTTGACCTTACTGAATTGATCAGACCTATTATTAAGATAAGAGTAAATAGATTTTTGTTAACAGCGTTGTGAAGATGTACACATCTCTCCAGAGTGTGATGTGGACTTGACCGAATGGTATAATACTGATGCTGAGTATCAACATGCTAAACTACTACAAAACTACAAGCTGTATACTACTACATATACTACTACAGATGTCAACAAGACTACGTCAGCTTCAAGCAACATTATATTTCTTGATTGTGTTATCTTTGTTCAGCGCAATGAAGACATACCCCAGATATACTAAGTTTAGAACTGGCGACATCAAGAGAAGGTCATTGATGAAGATTAAGAACATTTTTTCCAACCTTTTCACTTTTCTTTTTTTTTCTTTTCAATTGGAGTAGATAGACTAAACTATCGCCCGGTTCACACTCCACTCTCATCTATTGAACAGGTGTAGAGGCTCATCCCTTGTTCCCTGTTTAGGATGTGGTTTCCGGCTTTCTCTTTTCCAATCTTTTCACTTTTCTTTTTTTTTCTTCTTCTTCTTATTTTTTTCTTATTTATTTATTTTTTTTTTTTTCAATTGGAGTAAATAGACTAAACTATCGCCCGGTTCACACTCCACCCTCGTCTATTGAACAGGTGTAGAGGCTCATCCTTTGTTCCCTGTTTAGGATGTGGTTTCCGGCCTTCTCTTTTCTAATCTTTTCACTCTTACGTAGCCCCCTGCACATCAGTGGCGTTACCGTCTTGCTCGGGGTGATATGATTAAAAAAAAAAAAAATAGAGCCCCTGGACATACCTGAAAAAAAGATCTAAAAGACAAACCAACAACTCAAACTTCACCGTTCTTATCTAAAGCTTTCAGCAATAATTCTTATGTCAGCAGTTGACTTAGAGATGCAAAAGCTATATAGCTTTTGCATCTCTAAGTCAACTGCTTATCTAAAAGAAGACGAAATGCTTAACCAAAACAGAGTTGATTAGAGCATCTAGTCAGTCAGTCAGTCAGTTGATACACGCTTTGGCAATCATGTCTCAAAAAAGACATGAATGACCAGGCAGAAGATTACTCCACAGTAGGTTGCCATTACTTTCTGCGGTAGACTGGTTACCAGCCAAGGCTATAGAACCCAATCTGTCTTGTTATTTAACCCATAACTGGAGGGAAGAGTGGATTCATACTTTCCCAAGGGTATTTGTGCGTAAGTGAATACAAGACCATTTTATGAAAAGACTTATGGAAAGTATTTTGGGGGGTTTTGTTTATGTTTCATACTCCCTTTACATGTGTACTTTTTAATTGGAGCAGGGCGGGAGTAGTCTAATTTTTTTTTACAGTTACTTAAAAAGAATTTTTTGAAGATATTTTAGGAAAAAGATGAAATAGTGAGTGGAAGAACATACAAAAGATTTGGTTCAAATATTATCAGAAAACAATTCAATAAGAAAAATGAAACACATAAAAAAAAATATTTTTTTTTAGAATTGTTTTTTGCATCATAAAACAAGTTATTTGCTTTCAGTTTCAACAAAACATATCTAAAGCTAAACTTAATATTTATTTTTAAAAAAAGTCTGTATAAGAGAGTTGTTGGGACTGGATAAAGGTTATCTTATATCCAGATTTCTCTTATATCCAGATTTCTCTTATATCCGGGTTTGGTCTATTTTATATACATTTTATATATATTATATATTTTATATACATTACCACAGGCTCTAATTTGGGACCAAAGAAAATCTCTCTTATATCAGGTTTTATCCGTGTCTCTTATATCCGGGTTAAGTGTTATGTCGCCACGTATAAATGAATAACTCAACAACAGAATCAAAATATAAGTTGTATTCCGCGGAAAGACAGTTAGTATGTACAGAAGTGATTAGTAATATTTACAATAGAAAGATACAAGAGTCCAATCCATTGTAAGACGTGTGTATACGTGATTACTTCTGGTACGCCACCGAAAGTCTGACTAACTCTTCACTGACTCGCACTGACTCTTCAGTAACTCATTAGAGACTCTCAAGTGACTCTCTACGACTCCCTCGGAGAGAATCCACCATTGCTATATATAGCAATGGGAACAGTCCATTTGTAGTCAAATAGGAGCAGTCATTGTCACTAAACTGACGACACTACGACACTGTCAGCTCTCTGTCTTCGGGCAGAGGGAGCTCTCTGCTTCTGAGCAGAGAGCACAAACCCAGTCGTGGTTCCGCCGGAGGGTAGAACCACGACTCGGTAAAAATAGACAGACATATTTTTGGCCCGGCTATATGGCCGGGAATACCCACTATAAAATGACCATGTGTCACATCCAGCCTTGCGTGGGAAGGCTAGTGAATATAGTCAAATAGGAGCAGCGCCCTAACATTAAGTATTGTAATTTTTAAGTGCAATTTTGAAATTCATCCTGTTGCTATTTTTGTCATAAGAGTTTCTTTTATTTAAAAAAAAAAAAGACGTTTGATGATTTTTAAAAAGATAAAGTTTAATGTCATTTTAAAGGTAAACTTTTTTTAAAAGAACCTTATTTTATTTTTTAATTCTAGTAACTATTAGATTACTTTCAGTATGGATGTACAGAAAAGAAAACAATTATATCTTGCAATAACTGCCTCCTATTCAATATCGGAGGAGTATTATATTGCTAAATTTTATATCTACCGTTCAGCCACTATAAAAAATAAAATTGTTCATTGTACTAAGTTTAATTAAACTGTATAAAATAAAAAATATATTTCTAAAAACTATTGGTTAAGAAAAAATAATTTAGTTTTAAACATAAATAACTAATTGAAGGATGTGTGTTGTGATGCAGTGGATATCAACTCGATATGACAAATCAGGAAGCTGAGTTCAAATTTCAGTTGAATTCCTCACATTCACTTATGCCTAAATACCCTTGGGAAATGTATCAATCTCCGCTCCAGTTATGGGTTAAATAATAGGGCAAATTGGCTTCTATAGCCTTGGCTGGCAACTAGTCTACCGCAGAAAGCAATGGCAACCTTCTGCAAGGTAATCTTCTGCACAGTCAGTCATGTCTCTTTCGAGACATGATTGCCCAAAGTGTGTATCACATATTGCACTTAACTAACTGACTAATTGAAAAGTTTCTTTTGAATAGGATAATTCTTTCATTTTTGTGGGAAGCAAATTTTAAACAGTGGGTTTGTGGTGAATAGGAAATAAAAGTAACTCTCTTCTCTTCACTGTTTACAAATTTCACAAGCCAATGCGAAAATTCTTTTGACTAATAGAAAAAAGGATTGACTCTGTACTGAAGGAAAAACACTTAGCCAAATTTCATGACCCAGTATGAATTATTTTCTAAGAGGGAGCAATTTACAAAACTGAGAGAAATTAACAAGCCAGTGTCAAAAATGTTATTTGATATAAATGAAGTTGAATCAGTCAGATGGGAGCAGAGATCAGATAGGATGCTGCCACAATGTAAAAGAGAAATTTCTATCCAGTGAACCTGACATATATCTTGTCAACACATACATTTGCTTTCCTTCTCCTTTTTGCATGCTAATTTTCTTTATTTCTTCTTTTTCACCTATTCAGTCAGTGCCATACGTGAAACACCACGCTTGGGCGATCATGTCTCGAAAGACTGGGCAGAAGATTATCCCGCAGTAGGTTGCCATTGCTTTCTGTGGTAGACTGGTTGCCAGCCAAGGCTATAGAACCCAATCTGTCCTGTTATTTAACCCATAACTGGAAGGAAGAGACAGATTAATACCTTTCCCAAGGGTATTTGCATGTAAGTGAATGCAATGAATTCAACTGGAATTCGAACTTGGCTCTCCGATTTCTTCCACCTTGAACAAAAAGAAGAAAACAACTTCAACTGACCCCTAAAAATTGACGTTGATAAGTACAATTTTCCTTTGTTGTCTTTTCTTCCTCTACACTTATTTACCGCTAAAAGAAGGAAAGATATGAAGACCTTACTACTACAATGAACTCTGGATTCATTTTTTTAAACTCTTTGTTACTATTTCTCTTAGAACATTTCCACAGTTACTAAATTTACATTTTTTTTAAAAATGGTACTGCCACTGATGCACAGGGGGCTACATTGAGAGTAAAAGTTTAAGCAGGAGGAACTGACCGCTTGCAGTCACTCTCTCACTGGCGTGACGTGGCTTCCCTGTGCCTCTTCTATAAATACTTTCACGGCTTCTGCTCTGATGAACTTAGATCACTGGTGCTCCCTAGGTATGAATTTGCATGAGATACTAGATTAGCAACTAGGTCCCACCCTTTTACAGTGAAACCGATAAAATGTAACCGCAATTTCTACTCCAACAGCTTCTTTTCTCGCACTTTGTGTAATTCCCTTCCGCATGATTGCTTCCCCAACAGCTACAACCTCCAGGAGTTTAAATGTAAGGTCAATAGACACCTCCTAACACACTAACTCGCACCCATTCTCTCAAACACCCTTCCTATGTACCTCCTTACTCGTCTATCACCCTCTTTCTGACATTTCCTATATCCAATCGCTCTCTCAGCACCTTCTCCTATGTAACCCCCTGCACTATAGTGGCAGTGGAATGCCTTGCTTGGGGTGAAATGATTAAAATAATAAAAAAAAGTTACAGGGGGTGTCAGAGAAAGAGCAAGAAAAGGATGGGAATACCAGTATGAAGATGGTTGTAAAGGTAGAGAGAAAGGAAAAGAACAAGAACAGGTTGATGTAGAAAGGACTGGAGTCAAGTGGATAAGAGATAAGAATTGACATTGCATTTAAATTCCTGGAGGTTGTAACCGTCAGGAAAATAAGTATATGGAAGGGAGTTCCACAGGCGAGAAGTGTGAGAAAAGAAGCTGCTGGAGTAGAATTGTTGGCTGCATTTGGTTGATTTAACTGTAAATGGGTGGGACCTTGTTGCCAGTCTGGTTGCACGAGTAAAATTCTTGAGGGGGCACCAGTGACCTAAGTTCGTCAGAGCCAAAACCATGAAAATATTTGTAGAACAGACAGAGGGAAGCCACATCCCACCAGTGAAAAAAGTGGCTGGAGTTGAGCTGCCAGTTCAGGACCTATCACTTTACAAATTCTCCTTTGGAGCATGTCGAAAACACTGAGATGAACAGCAGGGGTGCCTGACCAAATATGACAACAGTATTCTATGCATGATTGGATAGTTGATTTTTATAGGTGCAAGATGGTTTCAGGTGGAAAAACTTCTTGGCCCAACACAGAGACCTAACATTCCTAGCAGTGGATTTAGCTCTTGACTTATATAATGATTCCACTTGAGGTTGGAAGATAGGATAAGGTCGAGGGGGCGCAGTGTATTGCTTTCAGGGAGACTGGCTTGGTCCATGCTTATGGAGGGCAGGAGAGATTGCCTGTGATGATTGACAGTAGTTTTGTTTTAGAAGCATTGAAATTTACAAGCCACTTCTTACCCCAGTCTACCACTGAGTGGAGGTTCTTCTCAAGATCAACAGCGAGGATATGTTTGTCCGCTTTGCCAGATTTCTTATTGGTGTGGTAGTTAATGGTGGTGTCATCTGTATAGATGCCTACTTGGGATTTGATCACATCTGGGAGATCATTTGTGAAGATCAGAAAGAACATCGGGCCTAGGATAGAGCCCTAAGGGACACCAGCATTCATGCGGTAGGATGTGGAGGTATGCCCATTTAAGACGACATTCATTATGTGGTTAGATAGCAAAGATTGAATCAGATCAAGCAAGTGTCCAGTGATACCATAACCCTGTAGCTTGCGTAGAAGGCCAGCATGCCAAACCCTACTAAAAGTCTTAGAGATATCCAGGGCAGCAGCACAAGCCTCGCCGAACTTATCAAGGACCTGGCATATATACTCTGTTATGGTCGTTAGCATATCAGCCACAGACCTGGCAAAGTAGAAGCCGTACTGCCTGTCTGAGAATAGTTTATAGGCAGTAAAATGATGAACTATTTCAACATTGATAATAGCCTCAGACACTTTTCCAAAAATTGGCAGGAGGCTGATAGGGCAATAGTTGAATGGGTCCAAGGGTTCCCCTGAGTTCTTAAATACAGGAACCACAGAGGACTTCCAGCAGGCAGGAAAACAGGAAGCAGAAAGGCAGTAATTATAGAGTTTAGAGAGGACAGAAGAGAGTTCAGGAGCACACTTCATCAGAACAATGACCGGGATTCCATCACCTCCACTCGCCTTATGGGGATCAAGTTGGGTGTGGGTACTCCAGACGAGTCAAATGTGGAGTTTGATGAGAATCTCCAAGCAAAGCACTTGGCCTTGTCCACAGATGCCATGAGAACCTTGAATTTATTGATTAAGGGAGGGATGGAGGATTTGCTATTGTTCAGCACACACATGCAGAGCCGCTAATAGTCTTTGAAGCTGAACTTGCAGGTAGCTATGCGTTGCCTCATTCTCTCAGCAAACAACAGCTTGGCATCATTCAGGATCCTCTTATATTCATTACAAGCAGAGGCAAATAGGTGCCTGTTGTGGTCAGATGCATTGCTTCGAAATATCCAGAAGTAAGTGGTTCCTTCCTACAAATTGATTTTATTTTGTTCTGTAAATAAATTTCCACTTAAACATACAAACAAAACACTTTTATTCTTTCCAACCTTCTGATGATATTTAACTTGTGGGGAGTTCAGTTATGTTTGACACAAGGCCAATTCAATAAACATGCATGATCAAGCTCCCTATAGGTGTCAATTTTTTTACTTTCATTGCAGAAAAAAGTATCCATTTGTTTTACCTACAAAGACTTTAAAACACATTGCTAGGAGAAATTAAATTTTAATTTAAAGAGAATTAAATTTTTTTTTTCTCTCTCTTTTTTTTGTACAATGGCGAGTCGATGAGGGACAAAAAAGTACTCAATGCTTTCAAAATGCATAAAAAAGTTTATGTATTAACGGAAATCAATTTTTATTAAATTTTAAAAGTTCAGATAAGCATTTATCAGACCATTATCTTTCGGCCTTGTGTCACAACTCGCTCCAGTGGGGGAGTAGGGCAAATCCCAACCGTTTTTTTTTTTTTTTTTTTTCCAAATAGAAATTAAATTTAAGTTCAGAGAAGGCATGAAATATTTTTAAAACGTGTTTTTCTTTTAGGGTTGTAATATTTGGTATCTTTGTGGGTATAATTGACAAAGAAGTGGATACAAATATTAGCGTTGAGAGGAATATTTTATTTTCTTATTTTTACATACTTTCGTGTTAAGTGTCTGCTGGCAAGAGAACACATGTTGCCTGCTTAGAAGCTAGAGAGGGACTGGCCAATCCTTTAGGTCAAGCATGGGTCAGGGAGATAGAGAGAGTAGGGGAAAGAGAAATAGTAGCAGAGAAAGAAAAGGGAATAGATTTGGGTATCTTAGTTCTTGGGAGTTATTTAGAGACAGAGAGGGTAAAAGAAACAATGTATTCTCTGCATGGTAGTAGTATCTGACCTGAGGTCATTTTGGTTCATTCCTACAATACTCTCCTACCAGATAACAGAGTGTTTTTTTTTTTTTTAATAATAATAAAAGTATTCATTATCTTTTTTCCATTTGACTCTCCTACCAGAGTTTGTTGTCTTTATTTTATGTTCCTGTACTTCTTCCGGAGGTAAAATATCAGGCTCTTTATTTTTGTTGGTAGTTGTATTTTGTGTACATTTTTGCTTGTTTTCAATGTAAGGTTTTAAACGGTCTATTGAAACTTGTGTATGCATGTTTGGGTTAGTTTCTATAAGGAAATATTTTGGTGTTCGTTCGAGTACAGTGTAAGGACCTGAATAGGGTGCTTCTAGCGGTTTTCGAACGCGGTCTATCCTAATCCAAACTTTTTTTACAGGTTTGCAGTTGATTTGGTACGTAAGATTTTTGTGTTGATTTTTCTCTGTTTGAAAAGTCAGTCAAGTCAAATTTTGCCATGATTTTATGTAGTTCTCTAGTAAAATCTTGTGTGACTGTTTCTGGGTTTTCCGAATCTATCATTAGGTGTGGCAATAACATTTTTGCACCTGTGACCGCATAAAAAGGGGAAAAATTAGAGCAGTTGGGCATACTTCGAATTCCCAAGAGAACAATTGGTAGGACTGAAATCCAAGATTCTTTTCGGACCATTATAGCTGCTTTGATGGTTCTGTGAGCTCTTTCTATATGTCCGTTGCATTGTGGATGATATGACATTGTTCTTAGCCTATAGAATCCGATAATTTTTGATAATTCCATGAATAATTCACTTTCAAATTGTGTACCTCTGTCTGTTATGACATGAAGTGGGACACCAAAGCGAATAATCCACGTATTTACAAACGCTTCTGCAACAGTTTGTGCCGTAATATCTGCTATGGGTTGTGCTTCTATCCATCGACTGGTTCGATCTATGCATGTTAAAATATATCGACATGGATTAATGTAGGGATTGTTGGAACATTTTGCTGGCGGTAGAGGTCCAATTATGTCGATGTGTACAATATGGAATCTTGATGACGGTATTTCCAATGTTTGTACTGGCGATTTTGTGTGTCTATATATTTTTGCCTGTTGGCAAGATGTGCATGATGCACATAATTCTTTGATGGTTTTATCCATGTTAGGCCAGTAAAACCTAGCCTTAATCATTTTTATAGATGATTTTATACCTGGGTGTGACACTGAATGCAAACTATCGAAGATGGATTTTCTTAGTGTGCATGGTACAAAAGGTCTGGGGTATGACGTTGATGTATCACACAACACAAATTGGTCTTTTCCAGATATTGTATATTTTTTTAATTCTAGGAAGGACTGTATTTCAGTATCTGCTGTTTGGGCATCTGCAAGTGCTGGGAGGTCGTACATATCGATCTGTACAGCAAATGTTGGGCGTGATAGACAATCTGCTACTACATTTTGATCACCCTTCACATGGGCAATATCTGAGATTAATTCTGTGATTATGGCTAGTTGTCTTTGTTGCCTATCCGATTTTGCTGGTTTTAGGCTGTGAAATGCGCCGCATATTGGCTTGTGATCTGTTAGAAGTAATACTTCGCGACTTTCTATGAGGTGGCAAAAATGTAATACAGCCAAATATGCTGCTAAAAGTTCGCGATCAAAAGTGGAATATCTTGTCTGTGTTGCTGTTAGTTTCTTCGAGAAAAATCCTATTGGTATAGGGTTTCCATTAACGACTTGATGTAAGGCAGCACCTACTGCATATTTGCTGCTGTCCATGACCAGTTGATATTGTGTACAACTTGGTTGAGGATGGGGTAATTCCGTTAGCTTACCCAATATTTTAGTCATGGTAGAGAAGGATTCTTTTTCTAATGTATTCAAGGTGATTAATCCTTTCGGTGTTAGTCGCATTCTCTCAGATAAAGGAAAAACTAACTTTGCGAATCCTGGTATTAATTTTCTGTAAAATCCTACCATACCAAGAAATCTGTGTAGGCTTTTAGCATCTTTAGGACACGGAAAAGATTCTATTTCTTTTACTTTATTTGCAGTTGGTGTAATTCCCTTTGAGTTAATTCTAAAGCCTAAGAAGTCAAGGGCTGTTACGTTGAAAATCGATTTGGAGAGTGATATTTTTAGGTTGTTTTCTTGTAGAATTCGAAACACTGTGTCAATATCTTTTTTATGAGATTGTTCGTCATCACTGAAGATGAGGATATCATCGATATATACGAAGACACAGTCGGTATCTCGAAAGATTCTGTCCATATATCTTTGAAAAGTAGCCGAAGAATTCTTTAATCCAAACGGCATAAATTCATATTGATAAAGTCCCATTGGTGAAATAACTGCAGTTTTTGGAATATCATTGGGGTGCATCTTGATTTGATGATAGGCTGAAATTAAATCAATTTTTGAAAATCGCTGTTTATCAGCGAGTTTAGCAGTAAAAGAATTAATATTAGGGATGGGGTATCTATCACTTTTAGTGATACTGTTTAAGGCGCGGTAGTCTCCACAGCAGCGATATCCTCCACTCTGTTTAGGTACTAGATGTAGTGGGCTTGACCATTCGCTGTCTGAAGGGGTTATTACTCCTTCATTTATTAGTCTCTTAAATTCTTCTTTTGTAGCAGTCAGCTTTTCAGCAGACAGTTGTCTGGATTTAGCAAAAACTGGTGACTACCTGTGTCGATTCTGTGGTAAACACCGCAGTAGGTATTGTTTTTGTTGGTATGAGGAGAGATAATTTCTGGGTATTTATCTAAGCTGTTTTTTATAAATGTGGGTATATTTGCTTCGTTTATGACCACATTTACAGGAGCAGTAGTGTTTACTAACAACTTCTTTTTAGTGGTTGTTGCTGAGTCATAAATTGTCCTGTTTTTGCAGTCGATAGTGAGGCCAAAGTTATTTAGAAAGTCAATTCCGAGGAGGGGATTGGTGATATCAGCGACCACGAATGTCCAGGAAAAGGTTCTTCTTAAGCTCGGTATTGCAATCTCCAGGTTAGCTTGGCCGTGACATTGTATTTTCTCTCCGTTGGCAGTGGTGAGTGATACTGGTGTTGGGTATAACGTCACGCCTTTTAACGCAGACGCCGGTATTATTGAGAGGCTTGCACCAGTGTCTACTATAAATTGTAATATGGTTGTCCCTAATCGTGCTTTGATGTGTAGTAGCGGCGAACTCAAGGGGACAGACATGGTTCGCGTTACTAGTTTTCCAAGGCTGTTGGTGGTGGTGTGGGTGGACGCGAGCTTGGTAAAATTTTGATGTTCTGCTTCTTTGGCCATTTACACCACGGTTTGCAAGTTCTTGCTTGCTCGGCAAAGTAGAGGTGTGCTCTGCATATTTTAGTTTTTTTGTCTGGGAAGTAGGGTTTTATTCCTATCAGTATACGGACATTTTTATTCCTTTCTGTGTGCTGCTGAGTGGAGAATGCTGTTGCTGTTCCGTTCATGTTATTTAATAAGGGCATTAATTCGTCCACTAGTTTTCCTATATGGGATGAATTTAGTTCTTTTTGGGAGGCAATGACGGGGGAAATTGTTGCGGGTAATGCCTGTAGAAATTTGTGAAGAACAATTTCTTCGCCGACACCTATCCTTTTAGCTATAGAAAGCATCTCTTGAAGGTATGCAGATGGACGGCCTGTAATTGTGTTGGTAGACATTAACTTGTCTAGCAACTCAGGCTTTGTTCTTTCATTAGCCTCAATTAAGGAGCATTTTAGTTCCTCATAGTTCTTTGCGTCTAAAATGTGATATGGTATTTTAGCTACCACCTCTGCAGGCAGAGATGATATAACCGTATAAAACTTTGTTGTTGAATTTGTAATATTCTGCAGATGGAATTGGGCTTACAGAATGGAAAACCAGCCATTCACTGCCGTTTCCATGAATTCCGGCGTTTTTATTGTACTTTGTTGTAAGGAGGTTTCTTCCATTTTTTTTGTATGTAAAAATATATATATTCAAGTATTTTTTTTTTTTTTTGGATGAAGAGGGGTGGGAAAAAAAATGTAGTTTGTTTTACTTACGTCAAAGGTTCTCTTTAAAAACGTTTGTGACGTGAAATTAACTGCTACTTGTATATTTTCCTGAAAACTCCAAAATGTGTTTCTTTCCTTTCAGTCCTGGTAAAATTAGTTCGTTTCTTGAGGTTGTAATGTCCTTTTTGTCGGGGTTACCATTGTAATATTTTGGTATCTTTGTGGGTATAATTGACAAAGAAGTGGATACAAATATTAGCGTTGAGAGGAATATTTTATTTTCTTATTTTTACATACTTTCATGTTAAGTGTCTGCTGGCAAGAGAACACATGCTGCCTGCTTAGAAGCTAGAGAGGGACTGGCCAATCCTTTAGGTCAAGCATGGGTCAGGGAGATAGAGAGAGTAGGGGAAAGAGAAATAGTAGCAGAGAAAGAAAAGGGAATAGATTTGGGTATCTTAGTTCTTGGGAGTTATTTAGAGACAGAGAGGGTAAAAGAAACAATGTATTCTCTGCATGGTAGTAGTATCTGACCTGAGGTCATTTTGGTTCATTCCTACAGGGTTATTTTAAAAAAGTACGTAATGTTTACGCTTTATTACATTTTTTTTTTTTACTGAAATAACAATAATAACAATAACATCTAACAGGAATTTTTTCTGTGGCAAAACTGAAACTAACTGTCAGTGCAAAATAATAAAAAATAAAGTGACGAATATCACCCACATAAAAAAAAATACACATGCGATATCGAAGCGGCTGATCCCCTAACCGATACTTCCACAAAGTTTTTTAAAATATTTGGCGGACCTGAAGCAGACTACCACCACGTTTAATTTTATTTTTGTTGTTTTACATTTTTTTTTTTTTTACTTTTTTCAGTCTTTGTTGTTACTTAAACTTTCCGATTATCAAAAAAAAAAATTGTTTACTGAAAGTTTTGCAATTTTTTTTTTGTCATTCGTAAAAGGTGTAAAAGATAATATTGCACTGAAAAAAGTCCAAAAAATTTGATAATGAACAAATTTACAGGTGGCGGTAATGTCGAACCGGCGACCGATTTCAAAACGGAGGCTCGATTGTATGAGAAACTGATCCCCCCACCAGAAAATGTTTAAATATTGTAATTTTTCAAAATATTTTTGTCAGTCGTAAAGCTAAGGGAGTAAAAACGATAGGACTGCGCTGAAAAAAGTAAAAAAACAAAATGAAAAACAACGAAATTAAACGTGGTGGTAGTCTGCTTAAATTAAAAATATTTGGCGGTCCTGAAGCAGACTACCACCATTTAATGAATGTATTATACTTGATTAAAAATTTTAATCAAGTATAATACATTCATTAAATGACCTCGAACTAGTTAAATTTTCGTTTGAATTGGTTAATAATTGCCTCCTGCTAAGGCGCCCACCTTAAAACGTTTTTAAAAGTAAAAAAAACACATGCAATTGAATTGAAGTGTTCCAGAAATTACTATTAAATGTTGTTAAACTTTGAGTTAGGATTTAATAATTAAATTAAAAAAGTGAAACATGTTTTTTGTTTTTTAATAGCTTGATAAACGATTCTATTTGTTATTTCAATTAAATTTTAATTTAAAGAACAAATACGAATCGTTTATCAAGCTATTAAAAAACAAAAAAACATGTTTCACTTTTTTTAAAAAGTTTAAATCAGACGGAGCTTTAAATAAGTAAGTGAAAGTCGGATGATTCCGATCCAGACTCATTTTTAATTTGATAAACATTTCACTTAAAGCGAAAGCCTCAAAGTAGGACAAGTTTCTTGTCCTGTTTTTAAAAAAAGTGTTAAATTGGCTAACGAAAGAATAAGAATTCTGACAAAAAAGTAAAACAATCAAACAAGTAAAAAACAATGTCTACGAAAGTAACTTTAAAAAACAAAAATATTTAAAATATAGTTTTAAAATAAAACAATGTTAGATAAAATAAAATCGGCTATATAAATTTTTGTTCGATATACAAAGAGATAGAATATGAAAAAAAAGATTTGATTTACCTTTATTTTTAGATATTTTTTGTAACGCAATAATACTATTATTATTCCACCACTCAGCAGACTAACAACAGCAAATTGTAGAAACTTTCTCTTATAAACATTTTGAAAAGTCGAGGTTTTTAACAAGCAACACTGAATAATATTATTTTCCATCTCTTTCTATCAAAAAAGGTTTGGCAGAGTCAACAATTGCAATTCAATTTTGACGAGAAGTAATGAAAAAGCTTTCTTTTACTTTTAGTTTTAAAAGTGAAAGTTTCTTCCAACTTCGGATGTGAAACTTCCGTAGATTTTTGTTTTTTTTGTTTGAGCGTGACGAAAAAAAAAGTTAAGTACAAAAATGTAAGTTTTCTCATACTCAAAAGCTCAGACAGTACGAAGCCAGGGGTTGAGAAATTTTAAAACATTCGACCTTGGGTCCCATTTTTTTGTTGCGATGTGAATGCAATAACTAATTTTTTTTATTAAAATGTGGTGGAAATTTTAATTTCATATCAAACACTATATTCTCAATTATCCGAACAAAAAACTAATTCTCACACTTGAGTTCAGTTAGATAATGAAAAATTGAAAATGTAAATAATAAATAATCAAAATAAATTTTACGTTTGGTAGCATTTATTTTTTAGTAGTGATAGTTGTGTAATTCAGATAACAAAAAAAACAAACCATGCGACAAAAAAAAAAAGACTAAAAATCCTCCAACAAAACACGCTTCATTTAAAAAAAATCAACGAATGATGATATCCAATTCAGACGAAAAGTTGAGTGTTTATTCATTAATCAATAAATTGTAATCTAAATAACTTAGAAAGTTTTATAAAAATTTCTTGTGGGGTGGTTGCAGTATTACCCACTTATCTTCTTGTGACAACTTGTGTGTGAGTGTTGTACTTTTATGTAGGGTGTGTTCACGAAAAATTACTACTTTCTCTGCTTTACAAAAAGGAAATTCCCGAAAAATGTTATTTTAAAAAATGATGTAATTTCAAACATACGGAAAACTCGTTCAGAATGTTACAAAAATATTCAAAAACCCCAAAATAATTTTTCTGACAGTTTATTCTTGGATAAAAAAAACAAAACATTATTTTCTTTTTTTTTTTTAGTGAACAGGAAAATTTAAAAAAATGACTTGTACAACCCGTATATAAGAGAGATTTTGTCTGGTCCCAAATTAGAGCCTGTGGTAATGTATATAGACAAAACCCGGATATAAGAGAACATTTATCCGGTTCCGACAACTCTCTTATATCAGGGTTACACTTTTTTGTTTGATTTTTAATTTCATTCCAGTGTTGTTTATAAGAAGATTTTTTTTGTTATTACATGTTTGAAAAATTGAAAAATGTAAAAAGTTTAATGCAGTATTCTTGTGAACATTTAAAAGAATGTTTTGTTATTTTTTCATTTTAACAACAGTCAGATTATTTTTCTATGGATGTTCAAAGAGAAAATAATTTTGTATTTTTGTTTGAATCACCGCTTTTGACTCAGTTAAGTGCCATACGTGATACACGCTTTGAGCGATCATGTCTCGAAAAAGAGACATAACTGACTGGGCAGAAGATTATCACGTAGTAGGTTGCCATTACTTTCTGCGGTAGACTGGTTGCCAACCAAGGCTACAGAACCTAATCTGTCCTATTAGTTAACCCATAACTGGAGGGAAGAGACGGATTACCTTTTCCAAAGGGTATTTGTGCGTAAGTGAATGCAAGGAATTCAACTGGAATTCAAACTCGGCTCTCCAATTTGTCGTTCCGAGTCGATATCCACTGCACCACAAAGCACAACCTACTCTTCCTTATTGGAATAATAATAATAATAATAATAATAATAATAATAATATATGATAATTCAATAACTTTGAAATTCTGAATAACTTTTAAAAAAATCAATGGGTGCAATTAAACATTTTATTACATCAAACAGATAGGAATATAAAAGGAAAAGAATTACTGTGTTGTGTTGCTTCGTTTTGGTATAATTAGAAGATAACACAAACTTGAATTAATGATGTTTATTTTTGGTATAAAACTAGGTTTTTACATCAAGTTACAACCTTTAAATTTTGTGTGGATACAGGAGCAGACTAGCTAAATTCTCTTCACTGTGGGATGCTAGTAGTAAACGAGCATATCCCTTCTGGACTCTAGTTGTCAACTGACTAGCGTCTCCTCTTTTCAAATCTCCTACACAAAACTACTGTCCTTAACTCCTACTTCTTACTCCTATCTTACTCCTACTCTTACTCCTACCAAAAGAAACGGTTCCTTATTTTGCCGCCCAATTTTGAATTCTTGGCATCAGTGTGTCTATCTTTTTCTATTTTTAGAACACTCGCCATTTTATAAACCATAACAACTGTAACACTGAATATTGAGGAGAGTGCTCAAACTAAAAAAATAAAAAATAAAAAGGAGAAAGAGGAAGGAGTCAACTATGTGAATGATAATTATTGAAATTGCAGGAATTTGTATTGAAAAATTGAGAAGAGAATTAAAAAAAAACGAAATGCATTGAAAATCATGTTTTAAATTTTATTCTAAGCTTATTTAATTTCAGAAATTAATTTTTCTTATAACATGGATTATCTTTTAGGCTATTATTATCTAACAAATAAAACCAAACTTTAACTTCAAAGAAAGAGTTTAAATTATTTAAAATGTTTTTAGGTTAGAAATGTGTTTTCAGAAATCTGTGCTGTTACCTAGTACAGGATAAGATGAAGGAATTGTTATCTAAATTACGCAAAGTTGAAAATAACACTGACATCTCATTTTAACTGATATATTTACCAAATCTCCTACAACTTTTCTGAATGGTCTCCTTGTTGATGAATGCTGCCATAATCCTTGCTTTCATTTCATCTTACTTGTTGCAACTCGTTTTGTTAATCTCTTGCTCAACTGCACCCCACACGTAATAATCAAGAGGGTTGCAGTCTGGGGAGTTAGGTGGCCAGATGTGAGCCTGATATATTGTCTTGTAGAATCACTTCTACATGCATGTACATACTTATACACATATCACCATATACGCACGTACACACACATATACGCATATACTTATACATTAGTACCGCATGTAAAAACCTCATTTTCCCGCGCTTCATTCAGAAATATATAAGCTGATGTTCACATGTGTGCCAGACCAGTTGGAACCTGTCTTTCAGAGCTAACAGTCCGAATGCCATTAGTTCCTTTCCAACTCACATACTGCGCTAATTGCGTTTAGCAAATAGTTACATCAAAAATATTTCTCTCTCTTACAAGCATACTTCACGACATATGTAGTTATATTCAACTACTGATTAGTACGAACATCATATTTCCTTTTTTTCAGGAACTCTTCCAGTATGAACATTGATACATTTTCTTCAACATCCAAGAGAGAACTTTCTCCACTAAATCTTGCATGCACAAAATAATCAATCCTGTAACTATGTTTAATACATTGTTATTATTCTTGTTATATTGGTCTCTGAGTTATTTTTATTATTAATGTTGTGGATTGGATAAACAGTCTATTTTATAATGGTGACTCCACTTTCAAATTACTATCACATTTGTCTGGTCCACAACAGTCTGACAACCATGACTGGGTACTCCTGATTGTGTGTATGATGCAAACATAGGGTCTTTTAACAGCCACACTCTTGACTCAGCAAAGAACTATTTCTTCAAGGCACTTGATATAGGTCTCTGTGTTCTGTCTGAAGCCTTGTGGCAAGAGGAATAGAGGCATAACATCAGCATAACTAGTGATCACTCCTAACACCATGTTGTTGACTGGATATATCATCCAACTGTTTCTGAATCCTCTGCACTGTACTTAGACACCCAAACACACTGAAATGTTGGTTGGTTGGTTGGTTGGTTGGTTGGTTGGTTTTGTTTTATGGCATATCAAACTCAGCGGGTCATTTATTGCCAACTAAATTTTATTTATTGCTGGTAATACTTTTTTCTTTCAACAATTTATTGTTGTTTTTATATAAGTTTTTGTGTCTAGTAATACTTTTTTCTTTTCAAGTATCAAGATTCATTGGGATTTGTTTTTAAGGGCAGGGTCCCCAAGTCCTACCCTGTTATTTAACCCATAACTGGAGGGAAGGGATGGATTAATACCTTTCCCAAGTGCTTAAGTAAATGTTGGGTATTCAACTGGAATTCGAACTCGGCTCACTGATTTCTCTTTCCGAGCCGATATCCACTGCACCACAACGCACATCCGTCACTAAATGCTTACAGCACCTGGTATTCCCAAGAGGTCACCCATCTAAGTACTAACCAGGCTCAATGTTGTTTAACTTCGGTGATCGAGCAAGAACCGGTGTATTCAACGTGATATGGCCGTAAGCCTGAAATGTTGGTATTGGAGCATCTGATACAAATATCAATCAGTACAGCATACTATTTCCAACTTTCTGTGGGAGTGAATTGCATCATTGTTTTCTCTCGTTCACAGATGGTGCCCAACAGACCCTACTACACTGTGCAGTTGACAAGATAAAAAAACAATAATGCATATGTGCAAAATTAAAAATATAAAATGGTGACAATTTTCCCATCAGTCAGTCAGTTAAGTGCTATACGTGATACACGCTTGAGCGATCATGTCTCGAAAGAGACATGACTGACTGGGCAGAAGATTATCCCGCAGTAGGTTGCCATTGCTTTCTGCGGTAGACTGGTTGCCGACCAAGGCTGTAGAACCCAATCTGTCCTGTTATTTAACCCATAACTGGAAGGAAGAGACGGATTAATACCTTTCCCAAGGGTATTTGCGCGTAAGTGAATACAATGGATTCAACTGGAATTCGAACTCGGCTCTTTCCCATAACACTCCTATTTTTTGCTAACCTTGTCAGATCTCTCACTTCAGCAATAACTAATGTTCGTCACAGCCAAGAAATTTCAACTTAAACTTTGTTCATCTCCTTGGTTCTTTCCTGCTTGCTCAATTGTCATTGCCCATAGGAATCACTTTTTCGGCTTTACCAGAGAAACAAATCTGATTGTGAACCTTTCACATTGGTCCTTCATGTCGATGCCCAAAATCTCCACGGCCAGTCAATAATCAACCACCTTATTCCAAACTCAGCCTTGTCCCACATTGTGTTCAATTGATCGCAATGCCAGTTTGGGTTGAAAGTCACCAAAATCTGCTGCATCAATGATCCAGACAGAGCTGGGAGGCACAATAAAAAAGGAAATCTTTGTGAAATTAGCAGTAAGCTGTTTATATATATATATATATATATATATATAGGCATAGTTGTCAGTCCGTAAATGGTGAGGATAATCCAACAAGATTTCCTACGCCTAAAGTCAAGGGAATTGGTTTTTTTCAGAGGTCATGCCATCTAAGACAGTCAAAATAACTTCAAACGGATACTACCCATATTTGGAACTGGACTCTCTCTCTCTTCTTTCTCTCCTCCTTCCCCTTGCATTTATTGTCATTTATTTATTTGTTTGTAATATTATGTTTATTATTATTATTTCTATTATGTTCCCTCTTCATTTTAAGAAAACGTTCATTCCGGCAGAAATTTTATGCCAGATGGTGGAAATATTGTAAAAGAGTCTGATGATATGAGCTAATTAAGCTCATTGAAATGAACTATAGTTTATAACTAATATGATGTGTTGAGTTTTCCTTTATAAACTATATATATATGTGTGTGTGTGTGTGTGTGTGTGTGTGTGTGTGTGTGTGTGGTACAGTATTTGGTTTGAATTTATCACTGTTGCATGCAGACAACTATAATTCTGACCCATGGCTTCTATAGAATGTAGTACTTTATCTAAGTTGGTTGAATTCGCACCAGGCTAAAGTCAAAGGTTCTTCTAAGGCAGGCAGTCATGTGACAATATGTCTCTTGTTTTAACTTGACCCATACTGGTCCAACTCAAAACTCAAGTCTCACTCTTGAACTAACTGTCGAACCAACTCAACTGTCTAAAAAACCACCAACTCTTGCTTATATTGAGCCTTGCATCCAGCATGGTTGGTTGTGATGCACTCTGGGTATGCTAAACATTTTCAAATGTCCAATCAGGAATCCTCCTTTTGGTCACCTGATCAACTACGATTCCATCTTTCCTGTGCAAGTGCCTCTTGACACTGCCCAAGAGGCCTTCTTCCTCATTGGTCTCAACCCCATCTACTTCTCTACTGTGTGAGTGCTTCTTACCACTGCCCAAGGAGCATGATCCAGCCAAAATGGCCAAATTTTAATTATCATTAACAAAATTATTTCCCATCGAACCTTTGGTGTGTAGTTGTTTTTCACATCTGTGTTTTATCATTTCAATCTCTCAACCTGAGATGTTTTTAATTCACTAAGCTTTCTCATTTTGTATACAACCATCGTAATAAATTATCTTGCTTTACTTGAAATAAAAACCATTTGTTTATCTTTTTAATTATAAGTGTCACAAAACTCCTTAAAAATAAAGAAAACTTTATTTTTCAGAATTCCGTCTTTCTGACTAGGGTTTGTCTTGCCCCTACGGGTCATAAAATTCTTCCAACAATTTTCATGCAAGAGAAGATTCTGTTTGAAATCAAATCTTTAAACAGTAGTAATTTTATCAATGGTCGTTAAGTTTTTACAATAACCAAGAGATTCAATTTTCATAATAATGGCTATTCCAAATTTTGTGACAAGAATCTTTATATTTCTAACCAAATTTGTAGCTAGCACAAAAGAGTCATGAAAAATTTATCTCAAGTGGTTATTTGTTTTTGGTGGCCATAATTTCATTTATCTATTTTTCTTGAGTGGTCTTCTTAGAGTATCTAGTGGATGAAGAAAAAGAAAATATATTCAATTATTATTTCTTCTCCTTCTTTTCTAACTTTCTCAACACCAGAAATAGTGTTACATGATTACAAAAGTCCCTATTTGTCTCTGCTCAGAGTGAACGCAAGCGTGTCCTAAATGATGCTAAGCTTTTATTTGCTGATAGAATGAAGCAGCATATAGCATCTTGCAAGTTTGGTTCCAAAATCTACTGGCAGCTCTGCAAAAGTGTACTGAACAACAGCAAACCCTCAATCCTTCTATTCAATCAGTGGACAAGGTTGAGTGCTTTGTTCGTAAATTCTTTTTCAACTCCATACTTGACTCGTTTGGAGTACCCACATGGGATTTCCTACCTAGAACTGAGGCTCAACTGAATAATATATATATATAACCATGTCTCTTAATTTCTAAGCTTGACTCCATTAAGGCAAGTGAAAGTGATGAAATTCCAGTCATAGTCCTAAAGAAATGTTCCCCTGAGCTCTCTCCTGTCCTCTCCAAACTCTTTATTATTGCCTCACTGCTTCCTGCTTTTTGGAAGTCCTCCTCTGTAGTTCCTGTTCTTAAAAAATCTCTGCAGACCTCTGACCTCACTAATTATTGCCCTATTAGCCCCTTTTCCTATTTTGGCAAAGTGTTTGAGACTATTATCAATGCTGAAATAATTCAACATCTCACAACCTACTCTCTAACAAAAAGAAGGCTTCCAATTTGCCAGGTCTACTGTTGATATGCTAACAGTCATCACTAAATATATATACCAGGTTCTTAATAAGAACAGTTAAGCCCAAGCTATTGCTCTAGATATCTTGAAGGCATTTGACAGGTTTTGACATGCTGGCTTTCTGCACAAGCTTGTCATGGAGCTGATTATGGTAACCGACTCCACTGACTTTTAAAAAATTGTGAAGTGACACAGGAAAGACAATGATGACTGAAACAAGATGTAAGGTGAAAAAGTTGCCTAAGTCTGACAACTTTTATGTGTTGTTTTATAGTTCAAAACAAACTCTTGAGTTGCCGAAGGTCTGTTACTGATTGAGTGTTGTTCACTGCTTGCAGGTTTGAGATATCGGTGCGTGCGGATAAGAATACGTAGATCAGGAAATAAGGCAGACTAGAGGAAAGATCTGTTGGTTGTCCTGAAAACAACAAGAGCTTTTTTTCCTGAAAAAGACAGTGTTTTTTATACTAAAAAGGACAGTTGGGATAAAGGTGGTAGGAGTCAGCAGCAGTGTGGTAGTAGTCAGAGGTATCAGGCAAAGTCAGGTCCCTGAAATGTCATGGTGTCCTTCGTTTGCCCCTGCAGGCTGGTTACTTACTGTTTTGCCTTTAAACTGCTTCTTTATATACCCTAATGTACATCACAGTCATTGTGAGCCTTGTTTTATCGCCTGTAGTATTCTCCAAAATTTTTGTCTTACTTGATTGAGTATTTAAAAGTTTCAATAGCATTCCATACAGCATCTTATGAAAACGTCTCCTCCTTTTCTGTGTTCCTTTCTAGTGCTGTACTTGTTAATTTTAATAAGTTCTTGAAATTGTGATTGTCTTTCTTCATTCACCTTTTGTATTTCCATTTGTTTTTCATCATTTCCCTTTTGTATTTCCATATGTCTTTCTTCTAGTTTATATTGTTTTTTTTTTCACTCCTCTTAATGATTTCCAGTATTCTTTTCTGAAAGTCTTCCATGATTTACTGTTTCGATTCCATGAGGGGTTTGATTTTTTTAGCTATTGCTTTCTAGCAATTAATTTCGACCATTTTTTTCTTCTATCTCTCTGTGATAGTGTCACCAAATTGTTTGTGGTCGACTTGTTTGAATCCTCATAGCGAACTTTGTTAAACTGATTCAGGTTAAGTTCATCACAAATTTGTTGTGCAACTTGTGCACAAATCTACTTCACTAATTTGTTGTTGGCAACTCCTCTTATGTGAGTTTCGACATCCTCAACGCTAATTTGTTGTTCCTTGGGGTTATACGTAAGTTCATGTTTTTTTGTCACCAATTTGTTTTTCTGCGACTGATGTGAAAAACATATTTTTCCTCGGCATGAACTTGTTCAAAATCCTTTGTCACCAATTTGTTGTTGGTGATTGACGTGGAAATGTATTTTTCCTCCGCGTGAACTTGTTTGAAATCTTTGTCACTAATTTGTTGTTGGCGACTGACATGAAAAATGTATTATTCTCTCTGCGTGAATTTGTTTGAATCCTTCGTCATCAATTTGTTGTGGATTCTTGTTGAGAAATCACATAAAATAATAAATAACAAAAACAGATATGGAGATAAAAAATGAAAGTTATATTGAACAAAAATATACAAACTGGAACACTGGTTAGTCAATTCAGGAAGACTAGGAATACTGTTAGTAGGAATTCAATATATACAATCTTGTAGTGAAAAAGTGTGTCTGAGTAATGAGTTTATACCCTTACTGACCAACTGACTCCTTACTGACTCTCTAACTACTACTTTGCCATTCTCTGTATAGGCAGGATTATATGTACACATTAGACAAGTCCATTCTTATGTGCAAAAAAGGGGTGCTCCCCAACAAATACCATTAATACAAACAGGATCTTTTGAATAAAGAATTAACTTGGGTTAAATGTAACGATTTAGTTTGTTGTATAAAGTGGTTTTAACCCACTTTACTTAAAATCAAATGACACTGGGATCCCCCTCAGAGTCTGCAGCTTGTGTTAGCAGTAATTTAAAATAAGTTCTGGTCTCAAAGCTGACGCAAGATTTTGGTCAAGTGGTCTCTCCTGATCTGATCTTCTCTCAATCTTTCTTTAAGTTTTTCTCTCAGATCTTTCATATACTTTTTCACTGATTTTTGGGGCTGGCACAATATCTTGGTCTGGAGATCTCTCATCTTCTCCCAATCTGGTCTTCTCTTAATCTTCCTTTCAATTTCTTTTTGCTGCCTACCAAATTTCCAGCTTATATGTAATCCTGTGTCTAGTAGGGGTTGGAATTTAACAGGGTTTGGGTTTGGTTGTATTCTTCCCTTAGCATCATCCCCACCCCACAAATTTCATATTCCTAAAATATTTATGCTCAAGTGATTTTCAAATTTGTGGTTGCTCAGCCTCTTTTTGAGAATGATCAGAGGAATCAAGCCACCCTTTCTACTCCAACTCCCTACATCTCATCTCACATTAATGCTACAGAGATTATGAAGAATAAATATATTAGAGTGGTTTCTATCACTATAAGGGGTAATTCTCTTTTGGGTGGTTGATTCAGAACAAATGTTCTTTTCCTGGCTCTTTTTGTCCAGAGAAATCATAATTGCCATTTTGGATTTTCTTAGGACTGGTGTAACAAATCCAACTTCCAGGTGGCATGGCAAAAATGGATTCTTTATCAACTTGTCCAATGCTGTGATTTCTCCATTGACCAGACCTCTCAATAATTTGGAAAGAAAATTATTTCCACTCTCCTTAAAAACAAAAGTTTATCATTTTCTCTGTTTATGAATTTTTTACAATTAACAGACAGACAACACAGCCTGTTTGTCCATGGTCACTTCAAAATAGTAATTAAATTTTTCTTATCACTTCTATTCAAAGGAATATGAATTAATGTTTAGATATAAAATTTTTCTCTGGACAAATGCTACAGAGGATATAAAGAATGAATGTGCCAGACTGATTTCTATCTCCATAAGGGGTACTTCTCTTCTGGGTAGCTAATTCAAAAGAAAATTTCTTTTCCGGGCTCTTTGTCCAAAGAAATCATAATCATCATTTCAAGTTCGCTTTATCAATAAGTCTTCTTCAGTTTGCTATCTTCAAAGATATATTTAATGGTTTCTTTATCAGCAGGGAGTGGGAAAGGATGGATAGTCTTGGTTTTGCTAAATCTGACAGAGTTCCATTGAGTTAAAATTTGGTTTGATTTTCCTTGGAATTATTGTAAATGAGGATTTTTTTCACACATTTCATTTTTAGTTTTCTTCTCAACTTTTCAATTCATCTTCTCATGAATTTCAACAATTATCATCCAGTTAGTAAAATCTTTCCTCTTCCTTATTTTTCATTTGATCAATCTTCAGCAAAGACCAGTGCTACAGAAGCCTTCTCTTGGGAGTCAGTTCCACAGAGTACATAGGAAGAAAAAAATTCTTTCTACATAAAATAAGTGGTGCCAATTGGATCAAACTCCACTCTTTAGGAGTGGCATATATTTCCATTGGTTAAAAACTCAAAATTAACTATCCAATCAAACTGTGCCTCTTCCAAACTTAACTTTGGTGGGTTTTGACATCAAACTTGATTCTCTCTTTTGAACATGTTTATTCATAAACTGACTGGCTTTGTTTTGCTGGTTTTATTTTCATGCAATCTTAATATTTTCTATTTAATTATTATTTTTGTATTAATTTTTTACAAAACCAACATTTTCTTTTTAATAATATAATTTTTATACCTTCTTTTAACACTACAGTTGTAATCTCTTTAAGTCAAAGGTTGTTCCTCTTTATCCTCATGATCTTTAATTCCTACCACCTCCTCTTTTATTTATATCACTTCGTTCTTTGAAATATTTTTGACAATTGTCCTTGAGATGTATTTGTTGTTTGGTTCTTCACTGATTCTGTGAGTATTAGCAGTTAGGATCAGCAGTTGACTGATCAAAATCAAAAACCATATAGTTTGTTGCTTAAGAGGTTGTCCCTATTAATATGATCAACAAGATTGATTATAGCTTCAAAAAAACTTAGGAGGCTGATGGATTGATACCAAGACAGGGATGAGTAATGACACACATTCTTGAAAACAGGACACAACTGACTCATTCTTTGTGGTCTTTATCTGGTCAAAGGGCTGGGTGCATCTTTAGGTGCTATGTTAGGCTAGATTGACTTTTTCAGATTTTTCTGTACTCTTCACATGTTAGATAACTGTTAACAAGGAATGACAAATAGCCCATTAATGGTTTATTAGCTAGCTGTTATGGTGCTGATGAACCATTTATTATGTCAGTCACAGAGCCATGTGTAATGTACATATGAGCTGAGGAGTAAAATCAGAGGAAGCCAGAGTTCTCACTGGGTAAAGGGAAGATCTAGTTCCTTAGTATATAATCAGAAATACTAGTGAAGATGTCCCAAATGCCACGCACCTGCCGACTTACCTACCTACCCCTCAAACTATGCCATGTAAATCTATGAATAAATAACCAAATATACTGGAAACAGTTTGTTTCTCTCTGAATTTTGTGGGTGAAGAGTTATTATTTACATGCGGATATTATTTACATATCCTCATCTTTGTTGTTTTTATCACATTTTGACTGCTTTGTCCTTCAGCTTTCATCAGGTGTATGTCAATCCAAAAAACTTAATGAACCTTTTATCTAATCTAGAGAAGTGGATTGTTCTCATTATAGTCATGTCTAAGGATATCTGAACTGGTTATTTTAGCATTACTCAGTTATTGCTCAACCTGTTTCAACTGGGTCCAAGTACACACTGTTCCACGGGTCATGTCAATGGATATTTCATCTAGTTCTTATGTTAGCATTATTCAGTTATTGCTTAACCTGTTTCAACTGGGTCCAAGTATCACTGTTCCACTGGTCATGTCAAGGGATATCTCAACTAGTTCTTATTTAAGTACTGCTCAGTTATTGCACACCACATTTCCACTGAGTTCCAGTACACAGAGAATTATTATGTCAATTATAATTCCTGTGTCAGGCAATGTATATATTTTTTATAATTAAAAACAAAACAAAAACAAAAATGTAAGAACAAAAACCCAAAAGTCCTGAAAAAATAAGAACAAATGATTTTCAGATTTTATTCCTTTTGCCTTTAATTGTAATTGTTTCATTTTGATCACCCATCCATTAATGCAGACCATCTTGTTTTTTGGACAACAGCTACTATGTAAGCATCTAAGCATTCGAGTGAATAAGCTATGAAATGTATTTTCACTAGAGCTCAACAAACACATGAGGTAAAACAGGTATTGTAATTCAAATATATTTTTATTATAAAAAAATAATAATTGAATTATGATGTATATTATTAAATTGTATGCAATTCAATTATTTAATGATATTTTAAAATAATATATAATTGAATGATAATTTTTACAGTATTATTATTACATAATAATACTATGAAAATTAAAATTCATATCACTTTTTATTAAGCATTTCACTACAAGTAAAGTCATAATGCCACTAAGAGTCAAGTGGTAACTGGAAGTGAAAGAGAATGAAGACTTTAGTGAGGAAAAAGACAAGTTTCAGGAATACAGAAGATATTCATTGCATTTTAACAATTATTGAATCATATTACTGAATTATAAAATATTGAATTGTAATTGTTATTATATATATATATATATATATATATATATATATATATATATATAAATTTGATGATATATTAAAATAATTGAATTTAAATATATTATTGAATTGTAATTCACTTAAATAACATTATGCAATAACCAGTTAATTAATACTATATCATGTAATAATGAAAATTATTAATTGTAATTTAATTATATCATATTTTTATAATAACTGTATTAAATATAAGCAGTGTGGACATTGGTATCAAAACTGAATAACAATAGTCTGTTTCATGCTTTATATTTACATGCTCTATTCCTGATATTGCCTTCTTCTCTCCTAAAGACATTACATGCATTAAAAACTGCTTTCTCAAAACTGAATTAGAATATATTATTGATTATTAATTCAGTTATATAATAATATATATTATATGACGATCATTGTAATTCAAATAATAATACTACAAATCAAGTTGGTGATAAGGTAAAATAATAAGCTGAGGTGATAACTTTCACATTTAGTAAGAATATGATTACATTTTAGTCAGGTTTTTTCTTTGAAAAAAAAAAAAAGAAAAGTAATTAGCTTATTAGGCTATAGATTAAACTGTTTAACATATTGAGTTATAAATATTTTATCCTCAGCATCCAGGGTTTCAATCCAAAATTGCAGAAAACTATCTGAAGCATGTTCCAGTTTTTTTTCCTTGTAGATGAGATCAGCTAAAAACATCATCCATGGTCGCATCAAATCAATGTGTCCAAGTTCTTTGATAGCTAGAAGAATTCTGGAAATTCTTTTAAAGTTAAAGTTATTTCTGAAAAAAATTAAAAAAAATAATATATATATATATATATATATATATATTAAAAACAGAAATAGAGATGTTCCAACAAGAGAAATTGGTATAAAATAAAAAGTGCGAGAAGCCATGAACATTTTGTTTAAAGTGTAGATTTATTGTTGTTATTATTATTATTTATATTAATTGCTTCTTGTATGATACATTTAGGGTCCATCATGGTATTTGTGATGCTACACGTGTTTCGAGTCTAAAGTTGATTCTCTTCAGGAGAATAAACTTGTGACTTCACATATATGGATTTGTTTGCTTTTCTGATGGCCAAGGTATCGTGTATAAATAGATAAATCAGAGGGTTCATGTGTGTGGGGTTGGGTTTTTTTCCACTCACATATTAAATTTTCTTCTGGCGTCTTCTTTATCTGTGAGGAATTTGAAATTGTTTTCTAGGGTCATTTAGGTTTTTTTATTGCTTTGAGGATACTATTAGAATTCGGTGTGTGTGTGTGTGTGTGTGTGTGTGTGTGTGTGTGAGCATTTTTTTTTTAATTTCATGTGTCTGTGTCTGTGTGTTTTAGGCTTTTCATATTGTTTCGTTGAGGGAAGGCTTGTGTTTTTTTATATTTCTTCCTGCATTATGAGTGTGTCATAATCTGCATTTTGATAGATAGGTATTACTCTGAATTTACCTCTACTGCATTCATGTAAATGTTGGGAGACATACTATTTTCTGTTGTTAGCTAATTTGATCTGTATGTTTTGATCTTGGTAAATAATTCTGGATTGTTTTTGTTGTGCATGGAAATGTATGCTAAATGTATCCTCCTTTTTATTATTTTATTTGTTGTTTTTTTTTTTTGATTCCAGAAAGATTCTAATGGTATTTCTTCTGCTAGTTGGAAACCCTTGTTTATTAGTGGGGTGGAGTATCCTCTTATTTGTAATGTTTTTTGTAGTTTTTCTGGGCGTATTTTATGAAGGGTTTAACCGGCTACTATTGTGCAAATTCCTTTATTCCATAGCATAACGAATTTGCACAATAGTAGCTGACGAAACCCTTTGTAAAATACACCCAGAGTATATATATATATATATATATATATATATATATATATATATATATATTGCTATGGATATATAGATGGCAGCGCGCACACACACACACACACCTACGCATATAAGAATAGTCTTTGCGTAGTAACAAGGAGTCGATCACGTGAAAGACCAGTGCTAGCTTTGAAATAGCAGGTCAAGGCTAGTTGACCCAGATAAAAGCCAGACAGGAAATAAACCAGACATGGAAGTTGGTTGCAGGTCGTGGAACCAGCAGGAGTTAAAATTCATGCCAAAAGAAATCACATGGGAAGCGAAACACAAAATAAAATTTTAGTCAGTTGCTGATTGAATTTTGACAAGACAAGTCAGATTTGCTGAATGCTAATGAATGATGGAGGAAGGGAAAATGCATTTTGAGAAAATATTGTGAATGAACCCATTTCATCTTAAGCAAATCCTGATAAGAAAAAGACTGAGTGTATAAATTCTTATTCATTAAAATGAGAAAGAAAATGAAGCCATGCCGTGTATTGAGAAAGAAAGAAAGAGATAGCTATGAAGTTGACAGAAGTTATAATGTAATTCGTACAATTTATTCAAAGGAGAAAGAAAGCGAAGCTGAGTAATTCATCAAGATAAGAAGGGAAGAGAAAGAGAGATAATGACGCAGAGAAGACACCAGATAAAAGAAGCTACGTGGAAGATAAAAGAAAATTATTTGTGTGCATAAAAGACAACGCTGATTGAAGAAAAGAATAAAGAAATGTGCGGACATTTCAGAATAGCTGTGTGCTGAAAATATAATAATCAGCTGAGAGATATAGAGACAATTGTAACTACCTATATTTCAAGTTTATAAAGAAAGAAGAGAAAGAAAGAAAAGAGAAGAGACAATAAAAGAAAGAGAGAAGGAACTGATACAAAGATAAGCTATCGAGTTATTAGACCCACGTTAGAACACACATACACTTCCATGAATATTATGTTACTACATACACCATACAACGTGTTCAACTAATAGGATTTCCTCCCATTTTATTGTATGTTAATATCTTGCATTTGTAATCGCCTGTATTTGTTCATATTTGCTTTTGTGTATTGTAATTTGATATTTTGACCACGTTGGGTATTCGAAAGTAATTCTGAGGTTCAGGTCATTGGACATTCTAATTGATGCTTAAATTTCTTTTTTTTCTATTTTTATTTTTGAACTTTTATTCATTAAAATTTTATATCAAAATTACATTGTCTCGATGTTCATCCTTGATTTGTTGTCAGTGCCTGTGTTGAATATCGAAGCAGACCTGGGAAAAGATTGCCATTCGATTACCAATCAAACAGCAATCTTATTTTTATTATTTTATTATTTAAATCATTGTCCATTTGTCATGATCTGGGACAGATAACCAGTATCTGTCTATAGGTATAAAAATGCAATATACCTGAATCGACGTATAAACATCTTGATGGTTATTGTCAGGATAGGCATGTGACAATATATATATATATATATATATATATATATATATATATATAGTATCTATTAAAAATTTTATGGTTAATAATAGAGAATTTCTGACAAGTCAAAGAGTTTTTTTCAAAAAGTGAGAAAATGTTGAACATGTGAAAGAAAAAAAATAATTTTGCAAAATTTTGTTTGTTTAATTTATGAAGGCAGATTCTTCGGTAGAAATTCAACTCCCAAAATAGTTCAAAATAAAGGTTATAAAAGAGGAAATTCTTGAGAAGATAGACTTTGTAAATATAAAGTCTGGCTTTCCAGAAATTTAAGAGAATTTAACCTACTCTTGATTTAGTGCTGCAAGTCTTTCTTTGGAGTTTTCTGCAAGTTCAAACTGGTTGTTTCTTGTGAGTCTCATGCCATAAAAATTCAGCATCATTACAAAAGCCCTCTTCACTCTTTTTTTCAATGATGGTGAACTGTCAATAATCTGCAAGAATGTAAAAGAAAAAAAGGCAAAAAAAGAAAATGAATGTTTTTATTTCATTAAAATAATTCACTCTGTTATAAGAAATACTATTGTGTAGTTATTTGCATATATATATATATATCCTGTCACACTCATGGAGAGAGAGACAATAGCAAGGCAGTATCAACTCAGTTCATTCTTTTTACTACCAATTATTAAACATTACTACATGTTATGATGTGCATTGTGGCGCAGTGGATGTCGACTCGAAACAAGAAATTGGAGAGCCGAGTTCAAATTCCAGTTGAATTCCTTGCATTCACTTACACGCAAATACCCTTGGGAAAGGTATTAATCCGTTTCTTTCCCCCAGTTATGGATTAAATAATAGAACAGATTAGGTTTTATAGCCTTGGTTGGCAACCAGTCTACTGCAGAAAGCAATGGCAACCTACTGCGGGATAATCTTCTGCCCAGTCAGATCATGTCTCGAAAGAGACATGATCGCCCAAGTGTGTATCACATATGGCACTTAACTGACTGACTGACCTGTTATGAAAGTTCTTATTGCATGTTTGCTCTTTAACAGTGCCTTATTTTTATTTTTGCAATAATTATGTTGTTGAGTAGTGAAATATAAAAGTCCTCTCTATTATTATAAAACCCATTGTATATCTCTTCTCTTACAATCTATTAGTTGAATAGCAGGACAAATTGGGTTCTATAGTCTTCTAGAACCAGTCTACCGCAGAAAGTAATACAACCTACTGCGGGAAAATCTTTTGCCTAGTCAGTCATGTCTTGAAAGAGATGATCACTCAAGTGTGTATCATGTATGGCAACTGACTGACTGAATTATAAATAACCCCTGTTTATGTGGTGTGTCATTTCAGGATGTAGATGATCATGGCTCTTTAGAACTTCTTGTCTACTGTTACTCCAAGTAATTCTTGTTCCTTTATGACCCCTCTTCCATCCTTTTGCAGAAATTTATCAAGTAGTTTCCTCTTTCGCTATCCCTCTATGTGGCATGTCCTTTGAAAATATGTGTGATCATGGCATCTCTATAACTTCCTGTGTTTTGTTGTTCCAAGTAATAATTGCTACTTTATGAACACCTCTTTCCTTTTACCTAAAATATTAAAGAGTATTGATCTCATCTTTGTTGTTATTATAACAACGTTTTGGCCATTGTGCCCTCCAGCCATCTTCAGGTCTTGGGTAACATTCAGGGAATTTAATTAATCAATTACAGCAGCAGTAAGAAGAGATAAGCTTTGGTGAATTCAGTCAAATATGACAAGTTGCAGTCTTGTGTAATACTTCAAAAATTTCCTTTTTTGCACATTATTTAAATCATAAGGCAGGATAGTGTATCAAGAAATATACACACAGGTTTTAAAAAGATTTTAAAACATTCTTCAAAAATGAAAAGCAGGTCATGCAAATTTTGTATAAAACAGAAAATATTTCTTGAAAAAAGAGGTGCCCACTCCTGACAAAAAGATGAATAAAACCATTGTACAAAGGGAGCTTAGGCAATTTTCAAACTACTTGCCATAATATAATATATAATATCATAATATAGATTGTTATAATTTATAGAATGGTTCTATTAACAGGTTTATATTCGTTTTTGCTAATTCTTCTCAGAAGGCAGCCAAAAATGGATTTCCTTTTTGTGTCCTTATTCTGCCTTTTGGATGACATTTTTGTTTCAGTTCATCTTCGTTGAATTATTTGGGTCCTTTTAGAACATTTGATCTTTGAAACTTGAAACCTTCTTCTGCAACCAGCTGGCTCTGTACCTTTTTGTGGCATCACTCCCTTTTGCTTTGAAATTTAACTACATTCTGATCTTTATCAGCTGGTTCTTCTATTTATATAGGAAATGGAGAGACACCAGACATACTTTAACTATAAAATTTCCAAAGGTATGAGCCCAGGCATTTGATTGGACAATAAAGTACATAATTTAATTGAAAAAATGAAACTGGATCTATCCACCAAAAGAGAAATAATTTTGGCTGTTTTTTAACCGCCAATTCTAAAAATTGAAATTTTTACAAAAACAGTGTAACAATCATATGATTGTGCTTTGCCTTCTCTTTGTTAGTTTCGACCTGCCAATACTTCATAAATAATGTAGTATTTTCCTTTGGTCACATGGAAAGACTAAAGTCTTATTAGAGACACTACTTGGTTTCAATTAAAAAAAAGAAAGTGATTAACATTTCTTGCTAATAAATAATGGACTATTCTATTTTGATCTTGTGAGAAGACAAAAGACATCAAAGAATACTACTTGGTTTCAGTGAGAAATGTAAAAAAGAAGGGAAGATAGAAGTGTTTAATGACTGTTTCAATGAAATGGAAAAAGTTGTTGATTTCAGATCTCTTTATTTGTACAACCTTCTTAAAATAATGCAATAGGGGAATTGCTACAGATATTTTATTTCCATAGAACTCCCATGAGCTTATTCAATCATTAACTGGAGAATTAAGATTCATCATCTATGTGTTGTGTCCCTTCAGGATGTAGGCGATCAACTCCCTATCCCTTGTAGCTCAACACCCTTTCTCTTGTTCTTCTTCTATGTGCCCTGTCCCTTCAGGACGTAGGCGACCATGGTTCTCCACGTCTCCCTATCCCTTGTGGCTCTTAGTATGTTTGCTCCTTTTACTCCTGGCAACCCCCGTTCCATCATCCACCTGATCAGGCCCTGCAAATATGTTATCCGCTGCCTTCCTCTGTCTCTCTTTCCTTCTATTTGGCCAGTCAGTATCAGGTTCTCCAGGCTCTCCTTCCTCATTGTGTGTCCCAGGAACTTCAGTTGTCACTTCCTGATGCTCAGTATCAATTTCCTTTTTGTCGCCATTCTTTCCAACACCTCATCGTTGCTTGCATGCTCAGTCCATGATATCCGCAGCATCTTTCTGTAGAACCACATTTCTGCTGCTTCCAGTTTTGTCCTCATTTTTGACGATATTGTCCAGCATTCACTGGCGTATTGAAGAAATGACATCACATAGCAACCCAGCACTGTTTTCTTTGTTTCTAGTGAAATTTTCCTGTGTGTTAGTACTTTACTCAGCTTCTGAAATGCGTCCATTGCCATGCCAATTCGCCTTCGGATCTCTGTGTCACACTTTTCATCTCCTGTTAGAACACTTCCTAGGTATTTAAATTTTTGTACTTGCTTGATTCTGGTACACCCCACCTGTATTTGGCATTTTGGGTTGCACCTTTTGCTGATGACCATGCATTCAGTTTTCTTGTCACTCTCCACCACTACCTTCTGTATGAGGTCTTGTAGTTTCCTTTCTGTGTCTACAATCAGCACTGTATCATCTGCATACCTTATGTTGTTCAAGTTGTGGCCTCCAATAACAAATCCTGGTGTGTCATCTAGGGTCCTCAAAATATTCTCGCTGTACAGGTTGAACAAATCCGGTGAAAAGACTTGTCTTACGCCTCTTTCTATCTTTGTAAATCTACTGAGATTGTTACCTGTCCGTATGCAGGTTGTTTGCTGCCAGTAGAGATTCTTGATTACTATTATGTCTTTCCTGAAAATGTCGAGGCTGCCGAGCATCTCCATCAATTCTTTGTGTCGTATCTTGTTGAATGCCTTCGCATAGTCAATGAAACATAGGTACAAGTCTTTCTTCATTTGTATTGATTGCCCTTTCGGAGAGCATCCTAATCATGAATATGGCGTTCCTTGTTCCAGTGTCTTTGATGAACCTGCACTGTTTCTGCTCTATCTCTGGCCTGATTCTGCTCCTCGCTCTCTTTGCTCTGCTATCCATTTGCTCAAGCCCAACAAGGATGTCATGCATTGCTTCCCCCTCCCTCTCTTTCCCTCCATCAACCTTGTGGGTATCAGATTCTGAAATTTTCATGGTTTAAAACTAGTATTTATTTTATTTACACCTTTTAATTAACTTATTTCTAATTGTTTCAGACTATAAAAGTTTTATAGCTCTTTTATTGAAATGTTAAAAAAATCCTTTTCAATATATAAAAATATGAAAAATATGAAAACCTCTTTTTATGGAAGTACTAATGTCTATTTCTGTAAAAGTACAGAAACATCTTTTGTGGAATTACATTATAGAAGGAGTGCAATTATTGTATTTGATTTGTGCTTTAAAAAGACACAAGCAATTATTTTTCACCTTTTCAATGAACATATTCAATAGATAAATTTAAAGTTTTCCAAACCTCGACTTCTTCATCAGTCAAAATAAAAGCATGTGGATTGACTCCAGGTACTCGGTTGGGGAACAACCTGCAATTAAATTTTAGATAAAGTAGAAATGAAAATTTACAATTTGTTAAAAAAAAGCTTTACGCCTTCTTTATAAAAAGTTGATTAAATATTTCTATAAAATGTTGATGACTGCATTAATGGCCGACTCTGAAGGGAATGTGAAAGAACTCTGAGTCAAGGTAGAAAAAGAAATCAGAAAAATTACTAAATAATGCAAAGTGCATGTCTGTTAATGGCGAGGGTGGAGGGTTTGATAAATGAAGTCAACTGCTATTTGAATATAAATTAGAGGAAATTAGCTGTGGTTCAGCCTGGAGAAGGATGGAATTCATCAGGTTTGCTTGCTCAAGACATGCTATGTATGAATGAATACCTTTCAACCCAGGTATATGGAAAGTGCATTGGTATATTGGATGTGTGTTGTGGTGCAGTGGATATCAGCTCGGAACAAGAAATCGGAGAGCTGAGTTTGAATTCCAGTTGAAATTGTTACATTCAATTACGCACAAATACTCTTATGAAAGATATTAATCCATCTTTTCTCCCTCCAGCTATGGGTTAAATAGCAGGGCCACTCAGGTTCTACTGCCTTGGTTGATGACCAGTCAACTGAACAACGAAATGGCAACCTACTACAGAAAAACCTACCTACTCAGTCATGGATCAAGCAGGATATAGCGTATGGCACTTAATTGACTGATTTGGAAAGAATTGATTTAGTGTTTAGCTGTGCAACACTCCGATGACCACACTTGTTCAGGTGACTGACTGATGACAACACCCTCGTATTTTCAACTTGTAAAAAAACAAAAAACGTAGCATTGTTATGACATCATATGTAATTGGGTATGTGGCTTCAAAGTGTGTTTGGTAACCAGTGTCATTCTGTAGTGGGTGGAGTCAACAGTGTTGCAACATTAATTTCCAAGCTTTCTTGAAACCAATACACCAAGTTTGTCTGATTCTTGCCAAAAATAAAATTAACTATATTTTCGCCAGGAGAAAAGTATTTTTCTTGTAAATTGGAGTAGATAGACTAAACTAAACTATCGCCCGGTTCACACTCCACCCACATCTATTGAACAGGTGAAGAGGCTTATCCCTTGTTTCCTGTTTAGGCTGCGGTTTCCGGTTTTCTCTTTTCCAATCTTTTCACTTTTTATTTTTTTTTCAATTGGAGTAGATGGACTAAACTATTGTCCGGTTCACACCCCACCCACGTCTATTGAACAGGTGAAGAGGCTCATCCCTTGTTCCCTGTTTAGGATGTGGTTTCTGGCTTTCTCTTTTCCATTCTTTTTACCCTTATGTAGCCCCCTGCGCATCAGTGGTGTTATTGCCTTGCTTGGGGTGATATGATTAAAAAAAAAAAAGTGCAATGCATATAGTCTGAAGAGATTGATTTTATTGCTCTTAGTAGGGAAATTTTGCCAACTACTTTTTAGTAAAAAAGAGGGAGAGAAAGACATGAGAGAGGTTTCAAATTCTTTTGCCTGTTACTATCTAACAATTTTGGGCAGAACATGTTTGTCAAGAAGACAAAATTTTCACCCAAAAACTTTGTAGCAGGGAAACTAATTTATTTTTACAAGGAAATAAATTTGCCTTCTTGCTCTTGGCTACTTTGTTAATTCATGAGTAAATGTAAAGGCACTCTAATTCAACACATCCACCCTTTTCCATCCTGCAATGACTGATGCCAATCACTGAAACTTTCAAACATCAGCTAACCCTGTCAAATATATCATATTTCAGAATAGCAGAAAAAGAAATTGCAGGTGGGGATAGTAAAATGATAAACATTGCTTAGAGATACAAAGGACAGGAAGTTTAGGAGAGCCATGATAACCCACACCTTGAAGGGGTATGATACATAAAAGAAAAAGAATCACATCTTCCTCAAGTTTGTAGTGAAGAATCTTTTATTTTAAAATTAACTAATTCATGTCTACTGTAAAACTGAATATTAGATATAAATATTGACACAAAAATCAGTATTAATAGTATGTTTCTATATCAGTGAATACTGGACAATTTCAACAAAAAAACTAAAGGCAACAAAATTTGTTGTTATACAGAAGGATACTGAGAATACCATAGATGGAGAGGGTAAGTAATGAAGAAATCTTAAGTAAAATGGAAACGAAAATGATACTTATACTCCAAATCGGAAAGAAATTCCTGAAATGTCTTGGATACATAATGAAGAATGGAATCTTGGAAAATTTGACATTCACGGGACATATCATAGACAAAAGAGACAAGGGAAGAGTAAAAAGACAAAGTTACTAACAGCTAGAAGGAATAGGAAATTATGGAGAGCCATAATCCCCCATGTCCTGAAGAGACACAGCACATAGAAGTATTCTGTTGGCTACTGCGCTCACCTCATTGAGCTTGTAGTACATGTTACAGAGTTCAGCAAATTTTTAGGTACCTCTGGAATACACCTGGATAGATATATTCATGAATTGACTCCAGCAGCTTGTAGACCTCATAACACCATTATTCATTGTTTGATGAAAGTATCCAAATCACCAACACTTACATCAACCCAGAAGGGAATAAACAATAATTTTACAACTGAAAGACTATTTTGGTTTACATTCAGTTTAGTGTCATATGTGATACACACTCTTGGTGATTATGTCTCAAAATAGACATGACTGACTGGGCAGAAGATTATCCCACAGTAGGTTGCCATTGCTTTCTGCTATAGAACCAAATCTGTCCTATTATTTAACCCATAACTGGAGGGTAGAGATGGATTAATACCTTTCCCAATGGTATTTGTGCATAAGTTAATTTACATTACACTCTCTTAAATTAAAAACAAATAAGATTTTATAAAACTTCAGATCTCTTATGAAAAAAAGAGATTCAAATATTTCATGTGTATTAAAGCAATGGATAATTTTTAAATATATGTGTGAGGAATAATTTGGATGGTAAAGTGTTTGATAGTGTATGTCAGTGTTATAGAAATATAATTAATGTGGAGAAATTTGTCACTTAGCCAAGCAGTATTATTTTGGTCATGCCAACTTTGAAGTTACCTGAAGGCATAATTGTAATGTCTTCACTCTTCAGCGTTATTTGTTTTTCTGTTGCTCTTTCTAATTTTTTTTCTATTTATATGAAGTTTGGTATAATTTGATCTCTGTAAGTGACTTTTTTGTTCGATGAATGTTGTTTCTTAAGTGGTGTAGGATTTGTTGGTAGTTCTACCATTAAACTACTGAAAAAAAAAACAGCAATTATTTTGGCACTAAACATCATTACAATTTAACTATATATATATATATATATATATATATATATATATATATATATATATATATATATTACAATAATGTCCTGTGCACATCTGTCCAGCTATAACTCTCCATTTCATGGGTGGTTTGTGCAATGAGGAAATCATTAAAAAAAATCAGAATCTGAAAGGAACGGTTGAAATTTTGGGGACACATAATGAGGAAGGATGGCTTGGAGAATTTGACACTCAGAGGGTATAACATAGGTAAAAGAAACAAGACAGCAAGACATCTACTTGACGAGCCTGTGGGACAAGAAGTGGAAAAGTTTGGCAAAGGGACAAACATTGCTAAAATTTACAAGGGATAGGAGGTTGTGGAGAGCTATGATCACCCATATCCTGAAAAGAGATGACGTATCAAGAAAGAAGAATCTATAGCCAAGAGTCTGGCTTGATTTTATTTTATGTAGAAAGTCTTGTCTGTATTACAATAAAGTCCTAGGTACATCTGTAGAAATATAACCGTCAGTTTCATGCATGCAATTGTGCAATGAGGAAGTCAGAAAAAACAAAAAAAAAACACTTATTGTACAATGAAAAAGTCAACAAAAAGAAAAACAGAAAACTACTTATTGTACAATGAGGAAATTAAAGAAAATAATAACAAAAAAAATATTGTGCAATGAGGAAGTCAACAAAAATAATAACAAAAAAAAAACTTATTGTGCAATAAGGAAATCAAAGAAAATAATAACAAAAAACGAAAATAATAATAAAAAAACACTTATTTTGTATGAGGAATCAAAGAAAATAATATCAAAAATATCACTTATTGTTCAATGAGGAAGTCAAAGAAAAAATAATAGCCAAAAAAAAAAAACACTTATTGTGCAATGAAGAAGCCAAAGAAAATAACAAAAAAAAAGAAAATAATAAAAAAGCACTTATTTTGCATGAGGAATCAATGAAAATCATACCAAAAAAAAAAAAAAAAAAAAAATCACTTATGCTCAGAATTAGAAAGGAATTGCTGAAATTTCTTAGACACATAATGAGGAAGGAGGGCTTGGAGAATTTGATACTCACAGGGCATATGAAGGGTAAGAGAGATAGAGAAAACAGTGGGCCATCTATCTTATGTGTGAATGAATGGAAGAATGGGAAGGTGGGAAAAATGGAAAAAACTTATTAAGATCTACAAAAGACAGGAAGTTGTGGAGAGCTATGATTGCCCATATCTTGAAGGAACACTGCACAACAAAGAAGAAACATGTGAAGGATATTAATTTTGTAAGTATCATTGATTATTGGAATCAAATAAAATTTTGAAATATAATTCATTTATTTACCACTGTATATATGAATGGTTTTTTTCAAGTTTCTTATAATTTCCTGACCATTTATCCAAAATGTCTTCAATATATTCCTCTGTAAAAAAAATAAATTACATTATTATTAAATATTTATTCTCTTTGTGAAAAATGTCAACCACACACAAAATGCATGTGTGTGTGTAGATGCTCATTGCGTTTTATGAATACAAAAAAAAAAAAAAACTTATCTTAGTCAACATGTTTTGTCCTGATAGACTTTAACAAAACAAATTTAAGGATTTTATTTTGCAACAAGTATTTATAAACAAAAGTAAAAATGTTGTTAGTTTTTCAAAAATTTTTATAGTTAAGTGATGATCATAAATATTCATCAAATTAACTGATAAGATAAATTATGAAATATATTAAGTGATGTAATTTAATATCTAATAAATGAAAGTGAGTTAATTATGTTGTTGAATTTTTTATGCAATTAAAATTCAAGTCTTTTTAGTATGCAGTAAATTTATGTACAGTATATATTTTAAATAACTGGCATTTATGGATTTAACCATTTTTAAAAATCTTTTAAACATTTTTATAACTATGTATGTAGGCTTAGTAAAGGAGATATCTGAAAAAATCCAGAGCCCAGACTTATATTTTGATAAGACACAAAAGCAACACTCTCAAGAATATTCCATCTAAGTTAGTTACTTTCTCTTTTAATAAATATAGCATTCTTTAGATTAAAGCTGTGATTGTATTTATTTTGATGTCTTACTAATACAGTTGATAAATTGATGTGTATAAAATCATTTTTGTGTTCATAGATAATTTTTTTAAATGTTTAAAAATTTCCCCTATGTATTGTGAAGAGCAGTCATGACAGTTTATTTTGTGTATACCTGCTTCAGAATTATTATTGGTTCTGATCATATCCATAATAGTTTTGGATGTGGTTGTAATTATTTTGATATTGCATTTTATACATGCGGATTTTAATTTTTAATTTGCCTGAATTTATGGAGTTCTCATTATTTACATGTGGACTATAGTCCTCATCTTTATTGTTATTACAACATTTAAGCTGTTGTGCTCTCTGGCCTTCATCAGATGTGTGTCAATCCAGATGACCTACAGAGAATTCCAAATAGAAACCATTATATAATTTAGAAGGCCAAATTGTTGTCCATTCTCCAAACCGGTTATGGCAGCAGTACTCCATTTTTGGTCTTATCTAGCTCTCATAAAGGTAAAAATAATAGGAGCAGTCAGTTGGTTACTGAAGTGGAATAGGGAACCAACCATTTTTTCAGCACCTTTAGTGATGGATTGTATATATGAGTTTTACAAGAACTCTTGTGTGAACTTAAGTCCCAATAAGCATTCTAGGCCAGGGGCCTCCTCAGAAGAACACCCATTTATTGAGTTTATGAGGTAGAAAATATAACCAGCCATTTTTCCCCCTCATATAGTTGTTAGAGATATATCAGAGGATAGATCAGCTACTTGACTGTGGTCATCTAGACTTTTGGAGGTGCACATTTATAGTATTGTATTTAGTTTTTACTTAGAATTTGAAACTTTAAAATAAAGCTGAAGGTCTAAGGAGAGTTACAAAATTTAATTAAAGTAACCATAAGCTTTCTTCAATCATGATGGATGATTTTACTCTTAAGAAGACTCCTTGCCTGGATTTCAAATAGAACTTGTATATATGAGATGCTGGGAAAATGGATTGTTCCCTCTACTACTTCAGACATTAACTGACACCATGCACTATCCCTATCTGTACAAGAGTCAGATCATACCAAAAAGTAGGAGTATTGTTGATATATCTGAACCTGAGCTACCCAATTTCATTGCTGATTACACTTAAATCAGGCTCAGCTATCTAACTAGAAAAAGGAGACACCAGCAGAAATTTTACATCTATGTGATAATTCCACAATATATGTGGCTCAAATTGGTATGTGAGCAACTGTGGTTGTTACCCATAGTAGGCCAGGTTAGTCTCCATAGCTGTCTTCAAGTCAATACACCAAAGTTGCATGGTTGCCATATCTTACAAAAATTCAATTCTATTGCTATTTCACAATGACAAAAATTTTCTATTTGTAATAAATATAAATAGGTTTTCCTATCACCCTATTCACACTCCTCCTTGGTCTTTTGAACAAGAGTAGAGGTTCATCCCTTGTTTCCTGTTTAGGATTGGGTTTCTGGTTCCTTCTAAAATCTACGTCAATTCTGTACTTCTAACGTCTTTGCCTGAAATCTGAAATTTTATTCACTAATTAAATCTTGATCTCTTCATGTCTAGAATTAATTGTTTATCTTTCCTGTTATTTTGCCCTTTCCTAAGCTAATACAACTCTACACACTAACCCACTACCTTCAGTGACCATTGGGCCTTCTTGTATTGGATGAACATTAGTTAAGAAAAAAAAAAAGAAACAAGAAATAAAGCACAATGCTTATGGTCTACTGGATATTTTTATTGTTTTCAATAGGAAAATTTTGCTGACGTTTTGTTGGGGATAGAAAGAGTGTAGCAACAGCAAAAAATACATTATCTTAGCATCTTGCAGACCCAGTATTCACTACCAAGTGAAATATTCTTACTAGAGAATTTTGGAAGAAGAAACTCCTCTTTTTACTAGGAAATCTTGTGTTTTAACTTGTTGCTGATTTGTAAGTTCATGGACCAATGAAAAGTCTTTGCTACAGTTTGTTTTTTTCTTTATTTCTTGTGGGACTTGTGACCATCATCTGATCCTGTCAAACATATTTCAGGAACACAATATTTCCTTAACCTTAAATTTTTCACTTTTATTTTACCCTCAATGTTACATGATACAATCATCTCATTTGACAGAAAACTCTTTTATTGCACAGGCTAAAGAGCTTTCCTCGATTCTCATCTGCAAACAGACAATGCTATAAATCTAAGACTCCCCAGTTAGACCTTTATGAGAGTGAAAGAAGGTCTGTCTTGGGTGGATTTAATTTGTGGGGCTTCTGTGGAAATTAGGTATTTATGTACATTTTAAATATGTAGATTTTAAATGATATCTAAAACTAAATACTCAAATGGTGAAAGTTATGAATCTAATTATTTGGTGTCAGTACGTGTCACATCAAACAACAGCTTATGCACAGAGTGCAATGAAAAATCAAATTACTGCCCTACTATCAGAACTGTAACAGATATTAAATTCCTTTCTAAATTTTTACTAAAACTTGAAAGGGCTTTGACAAGGACAAAAACATCAAGAGTAATTAAAATTTGTTATGGACCTTAAAGTATTGTCATTGAATGTCAAATATTATTTTTCAGATCAGCAGAAAGAGAAATGATTATTTTAGCCATAAAGTGATAAAGATTTAATTACATGCAAATCCATGTTACATGATAATTTATATTATAAATATATTATGTTATATGCAAATTAAAACCATGTTGTACAATAATTTATATTATAAATATATTATGTTATATGCAAATTAAAACCATGTTGTACAATAATTTATATTATAAATATATTATGTTATATGCAAATTAAAACCATGTTGTACAATAATTTATATTATAAATATATTATGTTATATGCAAATTAAAACCATGTTGTACAATAATTTATATTATAAATATATTATGTTATATGCAAATTAAAACCATGTTGTACAATAATTTATATTATAAATATATTATGTTACATGCAAATCAAATCCATGTTACACATTACTTTATATTATAAACATATTATATAAAAATCAAATCCATGTTACAAGTCACATTATATTATAAACATTTTATATGCAGATCAAATCCATGTTTCCTTTACATTAAAAGAATGTTTAAGTGTTGTGATAAAACTTGGCTATTATAAAAAATGAAATTATGAACTTACTATTTGGGCAAGATGGCATCTTGTTTTGGTAGAAGGAAACATTTGGAGTTGAAGCTGAAATATGAAAAAGATATATCTTGATGTCACATCAGTGATGTTTAGTCTATCTTTGCCTACTCTAAAATTTGGTATCAATTATAAAATCAATTATAAAAATTAAAGTAATCTTTTATTACATTTTTTTTTTTTAATCATATCACCCCGGGCAAGGCGGTAAGGCCACTGGTCTGCAGGGGGCTACGTAAGAGAGAAAAGATTGGAAAAGAGAAAGCCAGAAACCACATCCTAAACAGGGAACAAGAGATGAGCCCCTACACCTGTTCAATAGACGTGGGTGGAGTGTGAACCGGGCGATAGTTCAGTCTATCTACTCCAATTGAAAAAAAAAAATAAAGAAAAGTGAAAAGATTGGAAAAGAGAAAGCCGGAAACCACATCCTAAACAGGGAACAAGGGATGAGCCTCTTCACCTGTTCAATAGATGTGGGCGGAGTGTGAACCGGGCGATAGTTCAGTCTATCTACTCCAATTGAAAAAAAATTAGGAAAAGTGAAAAGATTGCAAAAGAGAAAGCCGGAAACCACATCCTAAACAGGGAACAAGGGATGAGCCTCTACACCTGTTCAATAGACATGGGTGGAGTGTGAACTGGGCGATAGTTCAGTCTATATTTTTAATGTCGTTTTAGAATTATAAATTTAAGTCTATATAAATTTAGGTTCATAAAAAATCTGGTGTGAATAATTGGTTTCTAAAAGAAACAGTATTAATTGTAGTTTTCTAAAAATCTGGTTTGAATTGTCAGTTCCTGAAAATCTGATACTATAGATCTCTTATGAAAACATTAAATTTTAATTGTAAGTTTCAAAAAGATCTGCAATTAATTATGTGGTTTATAAAAATCTGATATTAATTATAATTTTTTCAAAAACTCAAGTTTTAATTGTAGGTTTATAAAAAAAATTTAATAGTAATCGTAGATTTCTAAAAACATCAGGTTTTAAAAATTTGGTATTATACATTTCTAAACAAATCAACCAATCTAAATAGTCTTAATTGTAGGTTTTTAAAAGATCAGGTTTTAATTCTTTTTTATGTGCTGTGTCCCTTCAGGACATAGGTGAGCATGGACTTCCCCTTGCGCCTCTCTCTTGTTGCTCTTAATATTTTTCCTCTTGGTATCTCTTCCAAATCCCACCTCGTCATCCATTTGCTCAAGCCCATCAAATATGTCTCATGCTGCTTTGCCCTCTCACACTTTCTCTCTATCCATCCTGTGAGTATTAGATTCTCCAAACCCTCCTTCCTCATTATGTGTCCCAGAAACCTCAGCTGGCTCTTCCTGATGCTAAGTATAAGTTTCCTTTTCATTTGCATCCTCTCCAACACCTTGTCGTTGCTCACATGCCCAGTCTATGTCATGCTCAGCATCCTTTTGTAGAACCACATTTCTGTTGCTTTGAGCCTTTACTTCATCCTTGAAAAGATTGTCCAGCATTCATTGCTATATAGAAGGACAGATATCACATAGCAGTCTAGGCATTTTTATTTGTCCTTGGCACAAATTATTCATTTGTTTAGGAATGCTATTTAGAGGTCTGACAAATTATCCAATTACCCAGGGCTACACAAATGCTAGTTCCATGGCTAGAGTAATGTAATCAAGACATGTACTTAACACATGTAACCAGTTTACAAGTATGTGTATTTTTTTTATTCAATTTGTTTCAAACAAGGCAATGATGACACTAAGATGAAAAGAACTACTAGGAGTGAAAGATAATAAAAATACTTTAGAAGGAACCGGAAACACAATCCTAAATGGAAAACAAAGGATAAACCTTTACTCCTGTTGAAAATACTGGAGAGGAGTGTGAACAGGACAATAGGTGAATCAATATAACCCAATAAATTTTATTTAGTAACATAATATGGAAGGTAGAAGTGAGTGTACACCCTGGGTAGCATAATTTTGGGGATAGAATTTTGGTGAATTTATATAATGAAGTAGCATGCAAAATTAGATGTGCCATTTTTTTATCATCTTCTTCCACTTGCGCCATTTTGGCTTAAATTCACTTTATGGTTAATTAATACATTGGACATTTACTTTAAGGGTTACACTATGAGACGATTACTGTTCATGTGTTTTAATCATAAATCTGATATTGTTAATGCAATAACATTTTGTCATAAAAATTTTTATGTAAAAAAGGTTTGTTTCTAATTATTTTTAAATGTATATCAGTCTTCTCATTTTGTTGTGGATACTGTTATTTTCTGCTATCAAAAAATAACATAATTGTGAACTCTTTTTATATTTTGTAGAAGCGGTCTAGTTTGGTGTGAGTGTTGTTTAGATGGGCAATAAATTCTACAATTGGCCTGGATAGCAACTGGTATGCCATGACACATTTTAAATAACAGGATTAAAAATTTGGAAACAAAATTAATTCCTTCAGACTTTAATTGGTTTCTGTGTGTTTCTGGTCTATGAGTTTGAACAAAGAGATTGACATAGAGGTGAACAATTTAAGCAGACACGAAGAAGGGAATTTCTGGTAGACAGAAAAACTGATAAGAGCATTCTTAGAGGGAGAGAGAGCAAAAAGAACTTTAATGTCTTTATAATAGAATATCTGGACTATTTCTCTAATGGTGCCACTTCACATTATAAAAATTTCACCAATTTGTACAACGATGAGGCTGACATTGGTAATGGTGTAGAGTGGCACATTTTTGCAACATTTCATGGGAAAGAACCATGTGGTGGGTTAGGTGGCATTATTAAGAGATTAGCAGCAAAAAGCAAGCATGCAATGGCCCTACAATGAATGATGACACTAAGACAGTTGCTTGATTATGCAAAAAAAAACATTTCAGGCATAAATATTTTCTATTTCTCAACAAAAGAATGGGCAAATGAAGCCAAAATATTAAAAAGTAGATTAAGTAAATTAAAAGTAGATTAAAAAATTCCTCAACAATTATAGGAACCAAAACCCACCATTTTGAATTTCTGGCAGAGTGAATTGTATCATGGAGCATTTTTTCTTCCAGATGGTGCCCAACTGACCCTGTTATAATGTGCAGTTGACAAAACGAAAAAAAAAAAAAAATTGTGCATAATTGAAACGATAAAATAGCAGCAATTAACCCATCACACCCAGTAGTGTATGTGCGTTGAGAAAATTTAATGAATTAAATAATAAACTTACTTTTGGGTAACTTTTCTTTCGTTTGTTGGTGACTGGCATCTGAAATATCAAGGATAAATTTCTGTCACATGTTTTGAGAAATTTGAATGTATCTTTCTTGGAGTTTATAATTATGTTGTTTTTTGTTTCTTGTCAATATCTTTTCTACTGAATTTTTAATAATTGCAAATCATTTATTATGATGGCACACCAGTGTTTTAATTAGTTAATAAAACCAATGAGAAACAAAGGCTGGAGACTATTGGCTGAAATTGAAGAAAATAGAAATCTGAATGTACATCTGTGAACTCTTTAAATTTTTATCTCTTTTATCAGAGTAACACATCTCCCTCCTACTCAGTCTGGTCAACCTTTACCTTGGGCTCAACATTAAAACCAATACATATACAACTGTATATGTTTGTGTGATTAAAATAGTATATTGGCACATAGTCAAGTGGTTAGAATGTCTGCTTTCTGAAATCTGAGTCCAAATCTCACCTGGGTAAATTTATCAGGAAGGTGATTTTTTGATATTATCAGTCTGGAGAAGGCGATCCCAGTGAGCAGCACATTTGGAAAATGCCTGTAAACCTTACCATGGGTTGACCCAAGCCTCGTGAGTAAATTTGAGTGGATAGCTCTCTATGAGGAGTTGTCTATGTTTGTGCTAGTTTGAAATCACAAGTCATCGTGACTGAGGGTTTGAGTGCACTAACCTTCAGACTGTTGTTCATACCCAATAACAAGCTCTCTCCCAGAACCTGTAACTATGGTCTGCTCAGCATAGTTGTAGTATAAGCCACAAGTTGTCATTGTAAATGTTCAACAAATGCAAGTGTGCCTGAGCAAGCATCTGCAATGGGGATTAGCTAGCTGACCTGGTAGACAGGTATCCTCGAATACAAGTTACCAGTGTTACGAGGATGCATCTATATATAAAGATAATAATAATAATGTCTAAAAGTTGTAGTAAGGGATTCTATTGAGTCCTATGTGTTGTTACAAACAAATTTTAATTCAGAAAGTAATCGTCAAAATAAGGAAATTGGGAAAAAAACGTTTGAAAGATGCCAGAATGTCCCAGTAGAGTCAAGAGAATTCGAAAGGTTCTAGAAATATGCAAATTAGGTGTTAGCCCCTATAAAAACAGGTTTTGGGCATGGAGCAGTTAGTTGATTACAGGATGGGCTGACCATATCAGCTCCGGCTTTGATTCAAGGATTTATATCCAGCCAAAAAATCTCATATAGAAAAGTTGTACAACTAAAATTTGAAAGAGATGATAACAGGATGGGATGACCATATAAGCTCCGGCTTTGATTCAAGGTTTTATATCCAGCTGAAAGAATCTTATAGAAAGTCGTCAACAAACTAAAATTTGAAAGAGTTGTTAAAAGGATTTGCTGACATAACAACTCCAGTTTTGATTCAATGATTTGAAAGAATCTCATAGAAAAGTCCGACCAACTAAAACCTGAAAGAGAACCTCATGGAACTATATGGGTAAATAGATATTTTTGACTCATTCATTGACCAAACTAATAATTATTCGTTATATACTCATTTAAAGATTTCCAAAAAAGTATCGCACTTAACTTCTTTGCCAACTTAACTGGGTAAAGACATTTGACACATAACCTTCCCCTTCTCTCCTTGTAACACTTTCCAGTAGTAAACTGTTTTTCTTTTTGAATGCAAAAATTATATATTTGTAAATATTGATATTTAATGCTTTTGTAAATTAAATATTTGTTTGTGATTTTTATCTCTGAGTTTTGGTCAATCATTTTCTTTTTCTTTTGTTACATTTAACATGTAACACCAGACATTGTTAAAATAGGATACTGAAATCCTAATGAAGTTTCAAATTAGATAAGTGAAAATGTTGCATGAAAAGAGAAGAGAGATTTGGTCAAATGGATAATGCATTTCATCATTTAAGGCTGCATCAGAATCAAATCAAAAGAGAGAAAAGTATACACATGTGCATTTGCTTTTTTGCAATCTATCTTTTTATATATATATATATATATATATATATGAGAAAAACTTTTTAACCACTTTCTCCACACAAAAAAATAAAAATAAATAATTCTAAAAATGAAATAATGAACTCACTTTGACGAAAGTTTTGTTTTGTTTGTTTATTTGGATATGGAGAGGCACCTGAAATTTCAAGAATAAATGTTTAAAGAGATTTGAATGTAACTAAATTGTTTTGGGTAAAAAAAAATAAATTCAGCATGAGAAAACAGAAACATGTTGAAATCAACTGTCAAAAAAAAAGTGATGTAATTCCTTTTAGGAAAGGACACTCAAAATGGGACTCGCTAAAGGAAGCAATACTGACATCAGCAAACAACATTGCCCCAAAGGAAATTAGGCACAGAAAGAAAAATGAGTGGATGACGAAAGAGATTCTGGACATGATGCAAAGGAGGCAGAAAATTATATCAAGACATGGAATGGAGTACAGGGAACTACACAAGGAAATAAGAAGAAAATGTAAACAGGCTAAAGAGGAATGGCTCAATGACAAATGTGCAAAAGTAGAGAGATTGAGCAGGAATAATAAAGCAGACATGCATAAGGAAATAAAAGAACTGACAGGACAAAAAACCTTCTCTTCAACAGGATGTCTAAAATCTAAGGATGGAACAATCATTTTGGAGAAAGAGGAAATACTCCAACGATGAGAAGAATATATAAAAGATCTTTTCCACGACAACAGAGAGCAATCAATAATACGCAAAGATGAGGACGAACCGGAAATATTAAAGTCTGAAGTGGAATCTGCAGTAGCCAAACTGAATAGAAACAAAGCAGCGGAACCAGACGGCATAGTGATAGAGCTGCTGATATCCTTGGAAGAATTTGGTATAGAAAAAATTACTGAAATAATAAATGAAACTTATAATAGTGGGGTTATACCAGATGATCTCAGCAAGTCTATCTTCATAGCACTACCTCAGAAGCCAAGAGCAAACAAGTTCAAACTCCACAAAACCATCAGTTTAAGGAGCCATATAACAAAACTGATCGTCCGAATCCTGATGAATAGAGCGAGAAGCAGAATCAGGCCAGAGATAGGACAAGAACAGTGTGGTTTCGTTAAAGACACAGGAACAAGAAATGCCATATTTATGATTAGGGTGCTCTCCGAAACGGCAATACAAATGAAGAAGGACTTATACCTGTGCTTCATTGATTATGCGAAGGCGTTTGACAAAATACACCACAAAGATCTGATGGAGATGCTCGGCAGCCTGGACATATTTGGGAAAGACTTGAGAGTAATCAAGAATCTTTACTGGCAGCAAACCGCTTACATACGGGCAGGTAATGAATTGAGTAAATATACAAAGATATAAAGGGGCGTAAGACAGGGATGTGTCTTTTCACCGGATCTGTTCAACTTGTACAGTGAGAATATTTTGAGGACCCTAGAAGTTATGCATGGATTCGTCATCGGAGGCCACAATTTAAACAACCTAAGGAATGCAGATGATACAGTGCTGATAGCAGACACAGAAAGGAAACTACAAGACCTCCTACAGAAGGTAGCAGAAGAAAGTAAAAGGAAAGGACTAGAAATAAACTGCACAAAAACCGAATGCATGGTCATCAGTAAAAAGGGCAGCCCAAAATGCCAAATACAGCTTGAAGATACCAGAATCAAGCAGATACAAAAATTGAAATACCTGGGAAGCGTTATAACAGAAGATGGAAAATGCGACACAGAGATCTGAAGGCGAATTGGCATGGCGAAGGAAGCATTCCAGAAGTTGAGTAAGGTATTAAGAAACAGGACAATTTCGCTAGAAACTAGGAAGAGAGTACTGGATTGCTACATGCTGTCTGTCCTTCAATATGGCAGTAAATGCTGAACAATACCATGAAAAATAAAGGAAAAACTTGAAGCAACTGAAATGTGCTTCTACAGAAAGATGCTGCGAATATCATGGATTGAGCATGTGAGCAATAATGAGGTCTTGGAAATGATGGAAACAAAAAGGAAATTAATACTGAGCATCAGGAAGAGACAGCTGAAGTTCCTGTGACATGCAATGAGGAAGGAGGGCTTGGAGAATCTGATACTGACAGGCCAGATAGAGGGAAAAAGAGACAGGGGAAAGCAATGGATAGCATATTTGAAGGACCTAATCAGGTGGATGACAGAATGAGGACTGCATGGTGTAAAAGGAGAAGGCATGCTCAGAGCCACCAGGGATAGTGAAACATGGAAGGCCATGATCGCCTACATTCTAAAGGGACAGGGCACATAGAAGAATATGTAATTAATTTTAAATGGGCAGCTTTTTGGTCAACTTTCATCAAAGAGGATTATTGAGAATTTTAAAATGGTAAATGATAAAACTTAATTACTAATAAGATGAGGTCAAAGGGTTTAAACATAAACTTTATTTGTCATCTCACTAAAAAAGAAACTTGAGGAAGAAAATATTTTAAGGTTTTACATTGAATATCATATATGGATGGGCAGGTGATGTAATGGTTAGTGAATGGTAACAAGAATCTTGTCAGAATCCATCTTGTACATATAAAAATCTATTATTTGTCTGTGCAGTGAATACTGTTGCCATATCTGGTTGAGTACTCCTGCTATTCATCTTGGGGTTCTTGACAAAATTCAAAGAAGTATCTGCAATGTAATCGATCTCGATTTGGCAGCTCGACTTATCTATTTTCTCACCATTGGGATGTGGCTTCCCTCTGTCTTTTCTACAAATATTTTCATGGCTTCTGCTCTGACAAGTTTGTCTCCCAGATGCCTTTCTACACAAATTTACTCATCCTACTAAACTGGCAACTAGGTTCCATCTTCTGCAGAGAAAACAGTCAAATGGAAAATAGTATATTGGCATATAGCCAAGTGTTTAGAATGTTTGTTTTCTGACGATGAAGTTAGGGTTCAAATCTTACCAGGGTCAACTTTTCAGGAAGGTGAGCTTCCAGTGTGAATTCCAGGAAGAACAGCATGCTTTTGCCAAATTTCTGGCAGAGTAAATTGTATCATGAAGCTCTTTTTCTCCCAGATGGTGCCCAACTAACCCTGCTAGAATATTCAGTTGAAAAAAAAAAAAAAGAAGCAAAACTCATGTGCGTAATTGAAACTATAAAATGGCAACAATTTACCATTGTGCATGGTAGTGTATGTGCTTTAAGAAAATTTAATAAGTTAAATAATAAACTTACTTTTAGATGACTTTTGTTTTGTTTGTTGCTGGCTGGCATCTGAAATGTCAAGAATAAATTTCTGTCACATGTTTTGAGAAATTTGAATGTATCTTTCTTGGAGTTTATAATTATCTCGTTTTTTTGCTTTTTGTCAATAACTTTTCTACTGAATTTTTAATAATTGCAAATCATTTATTATGATGACACAACTGTGTTTTAATTAGTTAATAAAATCAGTGAGAAAGAAAGGCTGGAGACTATTGGCTGAAATTGAAGAAAATAGAAAACTGAATGTAGATCTGTGAACTCCTTAAATTTTTATCTCTTTTATCAGAGTAACACATCTCTCTCCTACTCAGTCTGCTCAACCTTTACTTTGGGCTCAACATTAAAACCAATACATATATAACTGTGTGTTTGTGTGATTAAAATAGTATATTGGCGTATAGCCAAGTGGTTAGAATGTTTGCTTTCTGAAATCTCAGTCCAAATCTCACCTGGGTAAATTTATCAGGAAGGTGATTTTTTGATATTATCAGTCTGGAGAAGGCGATCCCAGTGAGCAGCACATTTGGAAAATGCCTGTAAACCTTACCATGGGTTGACCCAAGCCTCGTGAGTAAATTTGAGTAGATAGCTCTCTATGAGGAGTTGTCTATGTTTGTGCTAGTTTGAAATCACAAGTCATCGTGTCTGAGGGTTTGAGTGCACTAACCTTTAGACTGTTGTTCATACCCAATAACAAGCTCTCTCCCAAAACCTGTAAGTATGGTCTGCTCAGCATAGTTGCAGTATAAACCACAAGTTGTCATTGTAAATGTTCAACAAATGCAAGTGTGCCTGAGCAAGCATCTGCAATGGGGATTAGCTAGCTGACCTGGTAGACAGGTATCCTCGAATACAAGTTACCAGTGTTACGAGGATGCATCTATATATAAAGATAATAATAATAATGTCTAAAAGTTGTAGTAAGGGATTCTATTGAGTCCTATGTGTTGTTACAAACAAATTTTAATTCAGAAAGTAATCGTCAAAATAAGGAAATTGGGAAAAAAACGTTTGAAAGATGCCAGAATGTCCCAGTAGAGTCAAGAGAATTCGAAAGGTTCTAGAAATATGCAAATTAGGTGTTAGCCCCTATAAAAACAGGTTTTGGGCATGGAGCAGTTAGTTGATTACAGGATGGGCTGACCATATCAGCTCCGGCTTTAATTCAAGGATTTATATTCAGCCAAAAAAAATCTCATATAGAAAAGTTGTACAACTAAAATTTGAAAGAGTTGATAACAGGATGGGATGACCATATCAGCTCTGGCTTTGATTCAAGGATTTATATCCAGTCAAAAAATTATCATAAGAAGTTGTTGAGAAACTAAAATTTGAAACAGTTTATAACAGGATGGGCTGACCTTATAAGCTCTGGCTTTGATTCAAGGTTTTATATCCAGCCGAAAGAATCTTATAGAAAGTTGTCAACAAACTAAAATTTGAAAGAGTTGTTAAAAGGATTTGCTGACATAAAAACTCCGGTTTTGATTCAATGATTTATATTCAGCTGAAAGAATCTCATAGAAAAGTCCGACCAACTAAAACCTGAAAGCGAACCTCATGGAACTATATGGGTAAATAGATATTTTTGACTCATTCATTGACCAAACTAATAATTCTTCTTTGCCAACTTAACTGGGTAAAGACATTTGACACATAACCTTCCCCTTCTCTCCTTGTAATACTTGCCAGTAGCAAACTCTGATTTTCTTTTTGAATGCAGAAATTATATATTTGTAAATATTGATATTTAATGTTTTTGTAAATTAAATATTTGTTTGTGATTTTTATCTCTGAGTTTTGGTCAATCATTTTCTTTTTCTTTTGTTACATTTAACATGTAACACCAGACATTGTTAAAATAGGATACTGAAATCCTAATGAAGTTTCAAATTAGATAAGTGAAAATGTTGCATGAAAAGAGAAGAGAGATTTGGTCAAATGGATAATGCATTTCATCATTTAAGGCTGCATCAGAATGAAATCAAAAGAGAAAAGTATACACATTTGTATTTGCTTTTTTGCAATCAATCTATCTTTATATATATATATATATATACATATATATATAAGAAAAACTTTTTACCACTTTCTCCACATAGAAAGATGAAAATAAATAATTATAAAAATGAAATAATGAACTCACTTTGAGGAAAGTTTTGTTTTGTTTGTTTATTTTGATATGTAGGGGCACCTAAAATTCAAGAATAAATGTTTAAAGAGATTTGAATGTAACTACATTTTTTTGGTAAAAAGAATAAATTTAGCATGAGAAAACAGACATGCTGAAATCAACTGTCAAAAAGAAAAGGTGATGTAATTCCTTCTAAGTGGGCAGCTTTTTGGTCAACTTTCATCAAAGAGGATTATTGAGAATTTTAAAATGGTAAATGATAAAACTGAATGATTAATAAGATGAGGTCAAAGGGTTTAAACGTAAACTTTATTCGTCATCTCACTGAAAAAGAAACTTGAGGGAGAATATATTTTAAGGTTTTACATTGAATATCATATATGGATGGGCAGGTGATGTAATGGTTAGTGAATGGTAACAAGAATCTTGTCAGAATTCATCTTGCACATATACAAATCTACTATTTGTCTGTGCAGTGAATACTGTTGCCATATCTGGTTGAGTACTCCTGCTATTCATCTTGGGGTTCTTGACAAAATTCAAAGGAGTATCTGCAATGTAATCGATCTCGATTTGGCAGCTCGACTTATCTATTTTCTCACCATTGGGATGTGGCTTCCCTCTGTCTTTTCTACAAATATTTTCATGGCTTCTGCTCTGACAAGTTTGTCTCCCAGATGCCTTTCTACACAAATTTACTCATCCTACTAAACTGGCAACTAGGTTCCATCTTCTGCAGAGAAAACAGTCAAATGGAAAATAGTATATTGGCATATAGCCAAGTGTTTAGAATGTTTGTTTTCTGATGATGAAGTTAGGGTTCAAATCTTACCAGGGTTAATTTTTCAGGAAGGTGAGCTTCCAGTGTGAATTCCAGGAAGAACAGCATGCCTTTGCCAAATTTCTGGCAGAGTAAATTGTATCATGAAGCTCTTTTTCTCCCAGATGGTGCCCAACTAACCCTGCTAGAATGTTCAGTTGAAAAAAAAAAAAAAAAGAAAAAAAAGAAAAACTCATGTGCGTAATTGAAACTATAAAATGGCAACAATTTACCATTGTGCATGGTAGTGTATGTGCTTTAAGAAAATTTAATAAGTTAAATAATAAACTTACTTTTAGATGACTTTTGTTTTGTTTGTTGCTGGCTGGCATCTGAAATGTCAAGAATAAATTTCTGTCACATGTTTTGAGAAATTTGAATGAATCTTTCTTGGAGTTTATAATTATCTCGGTTTTTTTTGCTTTTTGTCAATAACTTTTCCACTGAATTTTTAATAATTGCAAATCATTTATTATGATGACACAACTGTGTTTTAATTAGTTAATAAAACCAGTGAGAAAGAAAGGCTCGAGACTATTGGCTGAAATTGAAGAAAATAGAAAACTGAATGTAGATCTGTGAATAACAAGCTCTCTCCCAGAACCTGTAACTATGGTCTGTTCAGCATAGTTGCAGTATAAACCACAGGTTGTTATTGTAGGTGTTCAACAAATGCAAAAGTGCTTGAGCAAGCATCTGCAATAGGGATTAGCTAGCTGACCTGGTAGATAGGTATCCTTGAATACAAGTTACCAGCCATTGTTAAAATAGGATACTGAAATCCTGACAAAGTTTCAAATTAGATAAATAAAAATGTTGCATGAAAAGAGAAGAGATATTTGGTCAAATAGATAATGCATTTCACCATTTGAGGCTGCATCAGAATGAAATCAAAGAGAGAAAAGTATACACATGTGTATCTGCTTTTTTGCAATCTATCTATCTTTATAATAATAATATTAACTATAGTAATAACAATACCAATAATAACAGAACTAACTCTGCCAAAACTAGTATTAATTAAGCTATAATTTAAATCGTCTTGTACAACCCACCGAGAACGAACTCGGAGGGAAAAAAAGGCGAAGTAAAAAAAGAAACAAATGAAGTACATGAACAAAAAGTCAAGCGCTCGTCAGAAAGAAAAAAGAACCCAAGACGAAAACCCTAATATTAAAGCGCTCAATACGAAAGTAGAGCAAACAAAGACTTTATATATATATGTGCCCAGTCCGTAAACTGTGAGGATAATCCAACAAGATAACTTAATATAAAATATTAAGTGTTATATCTATATAGAGAGCTCAATAGATATTATCCAGAGCAAATTATGTTTATAAAGGAAAACTCAACTCAAAGGAATTTCTAATTCTTTGGACACTGGTGTTTGTTTGACCTCATAAAACTAACCCAGCCATTTATACTAACATAGATCCATATATATATATATAAGAAAAACCTTTTAACCACTTTCTCCACACAAAAAAAATGAAAATAAATAATTATAAAAATGAAATAATGAACTCACTTTGAGGCAAGTTTTGTTTTGTTTGTTTATTTTTATATGGAGAGGCACCTGAAATTTCAAGAATAAAAGTTTGAAGAGATTTGAATGTAACTAAATTTTTTTGGTAAAAAGAATAAATTTAGCATGAGAAAACATACAGACATGTTGAAATCAACTGTCAAAAAGAAAAGGTGATGTAACTCGTAAGTGGGCAGCTTTTCGTTCAACTTTCATCAAAGAGGATTATTGAGAATTTTAAAATGTTAAATGATAAAACTGAGTTACTACTAAAACAAAGTCAAAGGGTTTAAACATATATGTCATTTCTCATCTTACAAAAAAAAAAACTTTAGGGAGAAAATATTTTAAGGTTTAACATTTCAAACTTATCAACAGTTGTCTTTAATAATGGCTGAACAAAAATCTCATACTACTTAAGAGAAATTATCCCATCTTCAACATCTCTCCATTTCATCATGCTATATTTGAATGAATCTCTTTTCTGTGTGCATAGGAAGATGGATGTCTAATCATTTTCTTTTTGTCACCATTCTTTCTGATAAACTTTTTATGTATAATTGTGAATCTTTTAGTTTTATTGCGCAACATTTTTGAAATTAGTTTAATAAAAACAGTGAGAAAGAAGGTTGAAGAATGTGGACTGAAACTGGTTAGAAATTAACTGCAACAATAAGGCATGTTCATATGTAAAGAATCATTAACGAATATGTGGGTAGTAAAATAGCAGGTATTCTGATATCATATATAAGATAACTATTAAAAAATAGAAAGAATAATTTTATAGCAATGTTAATTAGTTATTATAATTACTTAATGTAAATTGCTTGTTATACTTACTTGATGTTAATTAATTGTTATAATTACTAAACGTTAATTACTTGTTATAGTAATATCATATATGGATGGGCAGGTGATGTAATGGTTAGTGAATGGTAACAAGAATCTTGTCAGAATCCATCTTGCACATATAAAAATCTACTATTTGTCTGTGCAGTGAATACTGTTGCCATATCTGGTTGAGTACTCCTGCTATTCATCTTGGGGTTCTTGACAAAATTCAAAGGAGTATCTGCAATGTAATCGATCTCAATTTGGCAGCTTGACTTATCTATTTTCTCATCATTGGGATGTGGCTTCCCTCTGTGTCTTTTCTACAAATATTTTCATGGCTTCTGCTCTGACGAGTTTGTCTCCCAGATGCCCTTCTACACAAATTTACTCATGCTACTAAACTGGCAACTAGGTCCCACCCTTTTACAGTGAAAACAGTCAAATGTAAACACCTCTTCTACTCTCTGTTTCTTTTCTTGCACTTCCTATCTTTGGAACTCCCTTCCATATACATGCTTCCCTGAGAGCTGCAATTTCCAAGAGTTTAAGTGCAACATCAATTGCCATCTTTTAACCCCTTGATTCCTATCTTTCTCGTATCTCTACCCCCAGTATCTTGTTCCTCTTTCTTTTAACTCTTCTCTCTTGTAACATACTGTGCATCAGTAGCATTACTAGCTTGCTTGGTGGAAATCTATTAAAAATCTATTAAAAAAATCTATTAAAAATCTATTAAATCTATTAAATTATATTAAATCTATTAAATTAAAAATCTATTAAAAATCTATTAAAAAAAGAAAGTAATTAACAAGCTTCTTTTTCACAAATAACTCTTGGAAACTCTTATCCTGTAACAATGTTTTAAATATTGAAGCAAAGTGGTTCTCTTTCTGTAATTGACAACCAGTCTCGGAGAAAGACAACTCTGAATGTATTCCTGATGTAGCACATATTATGCAAAAATAGTACTTTGTTTTAAGATTCATTTTTTAAAAAGTATTTTTATTGTTTTAATTTAACCTTTTGAATTTTTCCTTTATTTGAATAAATGAATATTAACTTTTTTTTATACAATTGCAGTCAACATTCTTTGTTTAATTCAAAATTTTTACAAAGTTATATTAAATTAACAGTGTCAAAGTTTCTCTCATGTAGCATTGAGCATTTGATTTAATTATTTTCCAAGATTTCCAAAGTATATTTATCTGAAAACATTGCTGAATGTTCCATATTTTCATTTGCTCCTAGGTGTGCTGTTGCTTAAAAAGGCAGAGAAACACTGACAGTGTATGCAACATGCACAAGTTGTTGGTGATAAGACTGCAAAAAACTGCCATGGGCTGCAGTTTAGATTAAATTGTGGTTTTAATTAGCCAGTCTACCTGACATTGCTGTCTTCTGTCACTACAGTTAATCTGTAGAGATACTTCCGATTTTGCCTGTAGCCCTTTTGGGAAATACAGAACACAGTAATACAGAGAAGGATATTGAAAAGTTTTTTTTTCTTCTAAGTTTAAAATTTTAAAAAAGAAAAAGTATAGATTACTAATGCATTACACAGAGTCATTCAGCGTTAATTTTTTCTAAATCGTTCTGATTATCATTTCTTTTCAAAGCTGTAATTGTTGTCTTAAAGGCAAGTTATAATTTTTGCCTTAAAGGCAGTGATTTTCCAAACAGTGCAATGTGCCTTATATGCGTCAAGGAAGAATGATTGAAAAACAAAGATTTAAGAAAGTTTTTAAAAAATCATATGTCAAAAATAAATATAATTTTAAAATCTAAAATAATTTTATGGATTACTTGCAACTGCATACATGAGTCTCAGTATAAATAGTCATAAATAATTATTGACTGATTTTATCATTGTGATATTTTTGCATCATATCAAGTATTAAGAATATAGCCTCTGCAAATTGAAGTAGAGTGTTATGAATGATAATATTGACTACGAATCTGAGATTATCTCCCTTTAGCTATCTCTGTTTTTTTAAAATATTTTTTATCATATAAAATTTGGTGAGGTGCAAGCAAATTTTAATTCTGAAAATGTAACCAACAGTATCCAAACGTGAAAATGTCTGCAAAATGTCTTAATACCTTCAGGACACCAAATTTGTATGAAAGGTTCCAAAAATTATCAATAAGAACCTCAGTAAGTCAATTAACACAACCGCTAAGATGCTCAAGGTTACAAGGCACTCTACTGAAAGAATTCTATGAAGAACTTTGATAGAAGTCATATATAATGTGTAGAGGCCAATTCATATCTGAATAGACAAAAGACAACCGTCTTATCTACACAAAGCACTTGAGAAAGTTGAAACATCAAAACCCTGTAATCACTGATCATAAAAACTTTGATCAAAACCAAATCGTCAACTGAAGAAATGGTAGATGGTTAGACAGAGACCCTAAGAATGTTCCAACAGTTATCCGCATTAACATTGTGGCATCTTTGATGGTTGTGGAAACTGTGAGCAATAAAGGAGATGTCACGACTCCTCACATCTTTTTCAGGGTTCAAGGGGTCAGATGAGGTTATGTTGGAAAGGGTTGTGAGGTTTTGATTAGAGAACATGAACAAAGGAAAACTATAAACCTACCAATAAGACTGCACCATCTCATAAGACCAAGGCAACCCAAGAAAGAATGGATGAGTTATAATCTCCATAATCACATCATCCCAAATATATAGCCTCCTAGCCCACCAAACCTATTGACCTAATACATGAGGGGTGTAGTCGAGTGGGAAGTTAATCAATACCCTTATAACATGATAAAGTCTCTGGTGTCTGTCATAACAGTCAGTCAGTTAAGTGCCATACGTGATAGATGCTTGGGCAATCATGTCTCGAAAGAGACATGACTGACTGGGCAGAAGATTATCCCACAGTAGGGTGCCATTGCTTTCTGCAGTAGACTGGTTGCCAACCAAGGCTATAAAACCCAATCTGTCCTGTTATTTAACCCATAACTGGAAGGAATAGATGGATTAATACCTTTCCCAAGGGTATTTGTGCGTAAGTGAATGCAATGAATTCAGCTGGAATTCGAACTCGGCTCCCCGATTTCTCATTCCGAGCTGATATCCAATGCACCACAATGTCTAAAATAGATAAAAGTCATCTATTCAGGCATATCAACATTTCAAACCTCATATTAAAGCAGTAATTGGATACTAACTGCAAATTCATTAAATAGATATGTCAAAAATATTCTCCAGATTATTCATGCCAATTTTTTCTCAAATGAAGCTCTCTTTTCATGACTTATGCATCTTTTACTAAATTTATGACCATACCTTCAAAGAACTGAGCAATCCTGTAATATTAACCAAAGGTTTTAAGGAAAAAGAATGAGTGTGCACTTACCTTTTTTAGATTGCTTTATTTATGAAAAGAAAAAACAGAAGAAATATTACTACAAGAAAAATTGAATCAAAACATAAAAATAAAATTCACATACGAGGGTCATTCAATAAATAAGGTGAATTTTTTGGTATAAGGACTTCTAATACAGATAGAAGCTTACTTTTTTTTTTTTAATTTTTTTCCTTTACTTCTTTTTCAAAGGGATTTCATTTTTTTTGCAGATTGAAAAAAAACTTTGAGAGTTTTAGAGATTAACAAAAGATGGCCGAACAGGAAGCATGCTCCAGGATTGAACAGAGGTCAGTTATCAAGATTTTGGTTGCTGAAGGGTGCAAACCAGTTGAAATTCATAAGAGAATGTCAACTGTGTATGGTGCTACATGTTTCAGCCAAAAAATATCTACAAGTGGGCTAAATTGTTTAAAGAAGTTTGAAAGTGACGATGAAGTCAAAAGTGCTGTGAACGATTGGCTGAGACATCAGTCCAAAGATTTTCATGCTGAAGGTATATGGAAACTTGTGCAAAGATGGGAAAAGTGTGTGACACTGCTGGGAGACTACGTTGAAAAAAAAAAAAAGTAAGTTTCTATTTGTATTAAAAAAATTCACCTTAGAAAAATTCACCTTATTTATTGAATGACCCTCGTATTACATATCTATATAGATATTTTCACTTAAAACGCATTTTTTCAGTCCCCACCCACAAAATATAATAATGATTTCTTAATTTGATTCCAATCTGGAAATGTTTTTTTTTTAAATGACAGAAGAAGATAACATTTGATGTAGAAATAGAAGATATTTCACTATTAGTTAATGAAAAAGTTATTTGATTTTCTATTTGAATTTCTGGAATTTACATTATTTATAGTTGGTCTCATGTTTTCCACTAACATGAAATGGAGTGATTATATTGAATCAATTGCTAGGTCGGCTGCAAGGAAAGTTGGTTCACTGTGTTGTGCCTGAAAATCTTTCCCCACCAGAATCCATCTTGCACATTTATAAATCTACCATTTGTCTATGTATTGAATATTGCTTTTATATCTGGTTTGGTGCTACTATTACATATCTCAAGATTCTTGACAATATCTAAGGACCAAAGTCATAGGCTGAATTATGTGGCAAGACTTTATAACCAAAATAAAATCAAACATTGTTTAATTTTTTTGTATCCAGTGAGATATGCACATGCACATCTCCACACAACAATTAATCAATGGAAGGAAATATCACAAACAATAAGTAAACAAAAACTTTAAAAAAATTGGGCATAATGCTTGCAGTTGATTTTGAGAAGAAGATAATCAACTTTGCTTTGGCTACTTTGATTTTAGTGGATGTAATAGAAAACAGCATAGATGGAAGAATTAATCAATCAAATACATCCATTTAGTTTTCAAAACTAAGTTTGTTATCTTCTTGTTAATCTGTAAGCAAATAAGTGTGAACTTTCCTTCAGTATCACTTTTATCCCCTGAACAGCTGAAAAAAAAAAAAAAAAAAAAAAAAAAAAAAAAACAATCAATTGTGTCAAAAGACCAACTAGTACTGCAGTGACTACAAACAAACTCTGAGAATTACTAACAAAACTTGGTTACAGACACACAGACATCAATTGTGCTACTTTCTTTCTCATTAATTTATGTACACAAGCAAACCTCTTATCAGCATATATTCTCTATTTGAGACACAAATGTACTTGTAGAACACTTGTAACTTCCAAAGATTCAGTGAAAAAATAAATGATGAAAAAAGACCTGAAACTTGAAAAACAAAATTTTATAATCAAAATCTTTGTGAAAAAAGGTAAGTCTAAAGGATTTTTATGCAAAAATTAGTTTTGCAATTCCTTTTAGAAGCTTCAAAATTTTGGTTAAAAATTTTGTTTTTCTGGCATTAATGTAGAACCATATATTTCTATGGAAAAATATTTGTGGTAAAAACACATTGATTTGGAAATTCTTTCAAAAAGCAGATAATTTGGGTTTTAATGAAACTTTTAGGATTTTTTCACAGATTAATTGAATTATTTTTTAAATTTGTCTGTTTTAGAAAATCTTTGTAAAAATATTTTTTAACATGTTACCCAAACCCCACACTGCCAAATTTAATTTTATGAAATTTTGGGAAATTCATTTTTGTAAGGCTTATATATTTATATTAGTCATAAGGACAAGTCCTCGAAGCTTGTAAATCATCAATTTTTTTTTTTGAGAGAAAATTTGCTGAAAATCAAAAAATAAAAATAAATATGTCCGTACTTCATAAGAAACACACACGTCTGTGTAAAAAATACTTTTCTGCAATTATTAAGATAATATTCATTTCAATTTATATTAAGTAAACTTTAAATCAGCTATTTTTCTCAAATAGTATTTCAGAAAAGTATATTTTATTTTTTAAAGATTTTTTAATAAAGAGAATGACATTGATATAGTTTTATGGATGATTTCACTTAGGTAACTATAATACATCTTAAAAAAGAGCATAGCATAATGAAAAATGCCCAAAATTTAATAAAAAAACAAAGTTTTATTGTTCAAAATATTTGTTATTAAGAGAAAAGATATCTTGGTTATTTTATTAAATTTTTTGATACTTTCTAGCACATTTGAAAATTTTGGCTAAAATTCTTGTTTTTCTTGCATTAGAGGGTACAGCACAGATTAGTATAGAACATTTTAGCAGCTTTTATTGCAGAAAAAAAAGCATATTGAATTGAAAATTTTTTCAAAAATCAAATAATTGTTGGATTTTAATGTAACTTTCAGGACTTATTCAGAAATGAATTAAATTATTTTATAAATCTTGGTAGAAATATTATTTTTTATATTTGTTCACTCTACCCTTATTTAATTAAGGAAATTTCAAGAAATTAAGTTTTACTTTTGCCCCTTTTCATATTAATATTATTTAAAGCAGGACTCCTTGGAGAATGTAAATCTTTTTTTTTTCAAACAATAACACATTTTCCAAAGACTTACTCTGAATCATAAAATTAAAAAAAAGCAAAAAATAAGATTTTATTTCATTAGAAAATCTTTTAATTGCTTTTATAAATAAGATATGAAAATGACACTATTGTCTGAAAAAAATTTCCAATAAATAATTAATTTTTAGTAGATTTTTTACATTTTTTTTAAAATTTAATTAGTGTAGCTTTATTGAGTTTTATTTTATATAATGTTTTAAAATTCTGTCATAATTTCTCTCTTTTAGATGATATCATTATTAAGGGAAAAACAATATTTACTATTCATAAATTAAAAAGTTCAAATCATCAAATACCAATATTTTTAAAAGAATTTTGAATATTTTTTAGTGCATAAACATGCCAATTTTTTATATACATCAACAATACATAACACCGTCACAAAATAGGAGTGATGACTATAGTAAATTTACAGCCAAAAATATCTAAAATTCAATAAAATATTAGCTTATGATAATGGAGAAAATTTTCTTCAATTTTTAAGATTACTGAGTGCATAAAAATCATTTATAGAAGGTGTTCACGTTATTTTAACATCTAAAGCTCTCCTAGAACAACATTATCCTATCAACAGCCAACACCTTAAATAAACAGCTATTGTCAGATTAAAAAAATGCATTCCTGCAATATTTTAAACTTAAATAATATAGTTGTTTCAAATCAAATGCAATATCTTGGAATTTAAACTAAAATAAAGAGCTTTAAGAAAGATTTTTCATTTTTAAAAATTCATTTTAAACCTTAGGTACTGTTTTTTTTAGGGGGGGGGGTACTTAAGTTTTTCAGAATAAGAAATCATTCCAATCAATGTAAATACGGAAAAGTATGTTGCTTATTGGAAATATTAAATTTAACCTATTAGCTTGGAATTAAAACTAAAAGCTTCAAGATTTATTATTTTAGAAACGCATTTTAGTTTTTAAACCTGAGGTAAAAAGTCAAAATGAAAACTGAACACAAATTTCTTAAATTTTCTTTTATAATTTTCTTTGTATATATTCAAATTTATCTATGTTTTATTTTGTTTGATTGTTGAAATGCTTACCATTACTAGTTACCACTGATACAACTTATCTCAACTTATTTCATTACTTCTTGATATTATATCAGAAATCAAAAAAGAAAAAATAACCTGTTTCAAATTTAGCTAGTCAAGCAAGTGTATTTGATGAGAGTATCGTCAGAAATGAAACCACTACCATCCTACATTGGCTAAAAAAAAAAAGAAAAAAAAAAAGGAAGCCGTTTAATAGAACCACACAACCTTTTCCTGGAACTGAAAATGAAACTAAAGACTAATTGGTTTTATTGACCTCATTCTATGACTCTATTGGAATTAAGATTAAAACCTTCAAGAAAGATTTTTCATTAAAAAAAACATTTTAGTTTTTTAGGTATCTCCACTAATTCGCTGAAAAAACAGCATAGCATGAAGAAAAAAAAAAAGAAACAAGCCCGAAACATAATTAAAAACAAAATTTTTCCATCAACATGTTTTATGTTATTATTAAGACTTATTAAGAGAAAAAAAATCAAAGTATTTTTTAAGAAAGTTTTAATACTTTCTAACATGTTAGAAATTTTGGAAAAAAATCTTACTTTGGGTTGTCTAGTTTCATACACTCTTCTGTTTAACTGAATGTTGACTGCTCAACGACCACAGTAAAATAACAGATTTGACTGAGTTCTGCGCAAAGAATCAACGCATATCTTCCAATAACAAAACAATTATTTTTCATTACCCATTTAGCAAGCCGATGTTAATATATTGGCAAACAGAAAAAGCACCAAATAGCAGTTAATGTCTTGTACATATGTAAATAAATTATACATTTAATTACCCAAAGTTAGATTTATTTTTTCCTGAATTTATGACTGCTGAGGCGAAGAAGTGATTAACCTTACAGCAGTTATGGCAAAAACCACAGTTCTGCTTTCCAGGTCACCCATTCCTTTGCTTCTGCAACAAGTGGTAACCTTGATGTTTCGAGTGATAGCAACTTCTTCAGGAAATACGCAGAAACTGCAGCAATATAATGAGCTTACACAAAGATACTTTGGAATCACACTTGGAGATTATCTTTAGTCCTCCACCTACAATGCCACCAACACAAAGAATTGGTTCCTCCAACTCCAGGCCATTTTCACTGCCAGAGGGATACGATCACAGAAAATTAAATTTGCCAGTGCTATTCAAGCTCTACCACCTGACGTTGTGCCAAACTTGCTGACCTATTGGAAGATGTCCCTGATATCAACCCCTTCAAAGTCCTTAAAGCAGTCATCATTGAAAAGCTCAGACAAACAAATATTGAGGTAACTATTTAACAATGTAAATATTGGTGACAGAACACCTTCGCAACTCCTCAGGTACATGAAGTGTCAACTCAGAAGGAATGTTTAACTGGATGTTGACTGCTTGACGACCAAAATGGAATAACAGATTTGAGTTCTGTGCATGGGATTGACACATATCATCCGATAACAAAACAATTATTTTTCATTACTAATTTAGTGAGCTGATGTTAAAAAACATATATTGAACAATAGAAAAGGGAATTGCCTACTGACCAAAGAGATAGCCAGTAAAAGAAGAGAAACCGAGAAGTAACAAGTCTATGCGAAGTTTAGTCTTGTTATAAAAAAAAACCCAGCATGAATAAAACATGAGCTAGAGGGGAGAGAGAGAGAGAGAGTCATGCAGAGAAAGCTTAGGGGTCCAGGGATAAGCTTCCCCTTACCACCACTGACACAGAACATCAGTTGACAGTAACCAACACTCTTTCACCTTCCCTTACTCTTTTCTTTCCTCCTTTCCTTTCACGGCAGCACAGGATAGCAGTTTATGTTTTTTATCAGTATGACCAGGATATAAGAGAAACTCGGATATAGGAGAGATTTTCTCTGGTCCCAAATTAGAGCCTGTGGTAATGTATATAAAATAGACCAGACCCGGATATAAGAGAACATTTATACTGTCCCAATAACTCTCTTATATCAGGGTTACAGTGTATGTAAATATACATTTATTTACCCAAAATCAGATGTATTTATTTTTCCTGAATTTATGATTGCTGAAACAAAGAAAAGAATACTAGATTGCTATGTGATGTCAGTTCTTCAATATGGCAGCGAATGTTGGACAATATCAACAAAGATGAAGGGAAAACTTGAAGCAGCTGAAATGTAGTTCTACAGATATCGTGGACCGAGCATGTGAACAATGATGACATGTTGGAAAGAATGGAAATGAAGAGGAAATTAATACTGAGCATCAGGAAGAGACAACTGAAGTTTCTGGGATATGCAAAGAGGAAGGAGGGCTTGGAGAACTTGATACTGTAGTGGGTGAAGGCGGTCCACTTACTAATTTATATTTTAACGGTCGACTCGACGTAACATTCGTTAAGGTTTGAAGCAAGATTTATGAATGAACAAGAAGGCGAAAGTAAACGGAAAAACAATATATTGAAAAAGGTTACATAGGGTTGAGAAAGCATGCATAAGAAGTTGTAGAGTCCGGTTTCAATGAAAGTTAATGTCAGAGAAGAAAATTAAGAGAATAAAAAATATTTGCGCCACTAACTGCTACCCGCAATTAGTGCGCGTGTGTGTGTATGAGTTAGGGAGGCATGTCTGTTCTTGTCTGCCCTCGCCCCGGGACGAAATCCTAACTGCTGTCTCACGTGCTGTTTTCGGTTTTTAAAGGCTTCGTTTTTGGCGGGAACTACGACTGTCACGTAGACGCCGCGTGACCATGCGTATGTATGTGTGTGTGTGGGTGTCAATGTATGAGACCTACAAATAGCCCCCCTAGATTGAAACAAATATTAAAAATATTTTTTTCAATATGTCCGTGTATATGGTGGTTTGGTTACGTTGATGATGATGCTTGTAGTAGTAGTAGTGATCATGCCAAAAATGACAGAGAAGGCTGGTTGCTGAAAAAAAAAAAGGTGGGGGCACAGACGTTGCTCATAGGTGTGGGAGGAGGTTGCTGAAACGTCTGACTGCTGGTCAGCCATATTGGATTCTCAAAAAGCACATGGTGAAATGGAAAAATGAGAAAAATTTGTGAAAGGTGAATTTTTTTGGTTGTCTCTCGTAGGCTGAAAAGAAGAAGAGTCTGAAATGCGATGCGCGTGAGTAGGGATTTTGCTGCAGTGTCCCCTATCAGAGTGCCAGGATGCGGCATGCTCTGGAAAATTCTCGGTAGTTGATGTGTCTGTTAAAGATCTTCTAATTTATTCCAATGCTCCACGTTGAGTTTCTTGCGTTTGTAAGAGTTTCCGTGTTTTGCTGTACGTGTGGATTTTTATGTTGGCGTTAGAAGAATTAACAGTTGGTTATAAACTTTGATTTGCAAAGTGGTTGATTGAAGCTTGTTGATACCGAGTGTACGCGTTTGAGAGAACTAAAAAGATATCGAGGTTTAATGTCGAATTTTCTGGAGGTCTCAATTCTCCAGTATTAATAATTCGGCTTGTCGATTTCCTCAGTGTTCTGGTTGAGAAAAAAAGGCGTCTTTAAGTCGACGTTGTGTTTGGTTGAGTGACATTGCGTTGAATGCTGAAAGAAACGTCTTTAAGTCGACGTTGTGTTACTCTTTTTCTGGAAAACCTGGGAGAGAGAGATGACAGTTGTGCTGTCTAGTGTGCGATTGTAAAAATTCTGTGTGGGGTCGCCATCTTGGAGTCCTGTAGAAAGAGTTGGGAGATAACGACGTTGAATAGTAGTTCTTGTTGATAGACACAGAAGAATGCTGAGTTCCATTTCCAACGATGCTGGACTGAATTACGCCGAATCGATATCACGTCGGGGTCACCATTGTAGTGGATGATAGGCGGTCCACTTACTAATTTATATTTTAACGGTCGACTCGACGTAACATTCGTTAAGGTTTGAAGCAAGATTTATGAATGAACAAGAAGGCGAAAGTAAACGGAAAAACAATATATTGAAAAAGGTTACATAGGGTTGAGAAAGCATGCATAAGAAGTTGTAGAGTCCTGTTTCAATGAAAAGTAATGTCAGAGAAGAAAATTAAGAGAATAAAAAATATTTGCGCCACTAACTGCTACCCGCAATTAGTGCGCGTGTGTTTGTATGAGTTAGGGAGGCATGTCTGTTCTTGTCTGCCCTCGCCCCGGGACGAAATCCTAACTGCTGTCTCACGTGCTGTTTTCGGTTTTTAAAGGCTTCGTTTTTGGCGGGAACTACGACTGTCACGTAGACGCCGCGTGACCATGCGTATGTATGTGTGTGTGTGGGTGTCAATGTATGAGACCTACAATACTAACAGGCCAGATAGAGGGGGAAAAGAGACAGAGGAAAGCAGCGGATAACATATTTGAAGGGCCTGAGCAGGTGGATGTCAGAACGGAGGCTGCAAGATGTTACAGGACAAAGCGTGCTAAGAGCCACCATGGATAGGGAGATGTGGAAGGCCATGATCGCCTACGTCCTGAAAGGACAAGGCACATAGAAGAAGAGGAGAAGAAATGATTAACCTTACAGCAGTAACAGCAACAGCTACAGTTTTACCTGTCGTCCATTCCTTCCCTTCCACAACAACAGGGTACTTTTTTTGTGCGTACGCCGTAAATAAACATTCATTCAGTTTTAAGTAAAAAATAAACATTACTTTTGCTAAATCCAGTAAATTAATCCTTAAATTTACTATGACTTCAAATTTCAAAACATATCTCCAGAGAATAAATAATGGATTTTTTAAGAAGAGATTTTTCAAAATTTGTTTTACTTTTCGGCGTACCTGAAGCAGACTACCACCACGTTTAATTTCATTGTTTTTCTTTTTTTTTTTCAGCGCAGTCCTATCAATTACCCCCTTAGCTTTACGATTGACAAAAAATTTTTGAAAAATTTAAATATTTAAACATTTTTTGGGGGAGGAGGATCAGTTTCTCATACAACGTTATAAGTAAATCGAGCCTCCATTTTGAAATCAGTCGCCGGTACGACATTATCGCTACCTGTAAATTTGTTCATTATAAAATTTTTTGAATTTTTTTCAGTGAAATATTATCTTTTACACATTAAACTTTACGAATGACAAAAAAAAATTTGCAAAAATTTCAATATTTATTTTTTTTGGGTGGGGGGGGGGGGACCAATTTCTCATACAACCTTATATAGTGACTTAGTGGATTGAAAATAGAGGATCGATTTACTAACGTTGTATGAAAAACTGACCCCCCACAAATTTGTTTAAATATTGTAATTTTTCAATATTTTTTTTTTTGAAAATCGGAAAGTTTAAGTAACAATCGATAGAAGTGCGCTGAAAAAAAGTAAAAAAAAAAAGAAAAGAAAAACAACAAAATTAACATAAACAAAGCGACTCCAAGTCGAGTGACTTGAAAATGGAGGATCGATTTATAACGCTGTATGAGAAACTGACCCCCCACCAACAAAGTGGTTTAAATATTGAAATTTTTCAAAGTTTTTTTTTTGATAATCGGAAAGTTTAAGTAACAATCGATAGGACTGCGCTAAAAAAATGTAAAAAAAGAAAAACAATGAAATTAAATTAAACGTGGTGATAGTCTGCTTCATGCCCGCCGATTTTTCGTAATGACACTTCGATGAATGACGAGAAAACGTGCCAATGTTTTAAAAATGACTTAAAATCTTTTCACATTCGGAAATACATTTTTCTTTTAATTCGGGTTCTATTTCCTTTACGATATTTATTATCTTTCAAAAAACCGAAATGTAATTAAAAATAACAAAAAAAGAAAAAAGGCATTTAAATTATTCAAAATACGTTTTTTGTCAGTTTTTTTTTTTGGAAGTTCGTGGTGGCACCTGTGAAGAGAGCACATTACAATTCTGAGTTTAATTACGATTTCAGGCATAGCTTTTTTTTTTTACTGACAATTTTGAATTTCGATCATAAAAAAGAAGTCACAATCGACAACATCATGTTTTTTAAATGTAATGCGAACGGGAATATGTAAAAAAAACTTTTTATCAAAAATTTTTTTTGTTTCTTTCTTTCAAGTTTTCAACAAATTGGGTGAAAACAAAACAATTCCATTAATTATTATTTTTTAAATATTACGATTTCTAAAAAAATTTCTTTAAAAAAATGTTGATAATTTTCGTTTTTTATAAATTTGACAAAGTAGAAAAAACTCACAAAGAAAAGCTAAAAAAACGTAAAGAAACTTAGATTAACTTAACTACCCATAAATGATTCTTTCTTAAAATCTCTGGGGACGGTTAAAAAAAAAATACTTTCAGTTTCAAACATAATGAAAGTAAGTTTCCAGTATATTTGTGACGAGGCGACGCAAATAACAGATCTGTTTTTTAAATTTGTTTAACACTAACAGTAGTAATCATACCGTATTTATTTAATTATCGACATGTGTTTGTTAATGTTATTGTTGTTATTTGTCGAAAACATGCGATTAAATCTTATTTCGAGTTAAGGGGAAATAACTTCCGTGTCGAGTCCTCTTAGGATGTGGGCGATTATGGGTCCCCGCAGCTTCCGATCCTTTGTATTGTATTAAATGTTTTTTTGTTTAACATTTACCATTCTCCATTGTCCTTGCTTAGCTATTTATTCACACTTAATTCATTAAGTAGGTCATTTGCTATTTCCCCTCTTCAATCTTGAGGTCGACATTGTCACATTTTCTACAACGGTCATTATTTTAAAAATCTTATCTCCCATTCTGAGAAACATTTCAAGAAAAAACAAACAAACTTACCGCTTTTGTTTTCTTACCCATTACGAACCTAAGGGTTGTTTTTATTATTTTTTCTTTATAGTTCGCAAAAGTTTCTTTTTGTTTCCTCAGTGAATGTCTTATTTCTGTGATAATATTCTAAGCATAAAAAAGAAATTTAGATTTTAACAATCTGTCATTCATAAATTGAAAATAAAAAGTTAAAAATGCAGTCTTGACTATCACTGATGTTGGTTAATAAGGTTACGCAAAAGTGAAAATACAATTCAATTGGAAACAGGACAAGTCACGTGTCTACACCTAAACATTTAAATGTCGTTTCAAAATTACTTTCCTTAACGTATTTTTTTTTTTTTTAGAGAAATAACACATAACAATAATGCAGTTTTGTAAATGTTAATATTTTTATCTTATAATTTCTTTTATTTAAAAAAATGTTTTCTTTGGTAGATGTAACCGTTATCGGTCCTTAATAAGTTGCTGGCGTACGATCTATGTAGCTGAGAAATTCAGTCAGTCAGTTAAAGTGCCATAAGTGATACACGCTCGGGTGATCATATCTCGAAAGACATGCATGACTGACTGGGCAGAAGATTTTCTTGCATTAGGTTGCTATTACTCTCTGCGGCAGACTTGTTGCCAACCAAGGCTACAGAATTCAATCAATCTCTTGCTATTTAGGTATCTGCTAAAAAATCGCTGAAAAAAAGCATAGTATGAAGAAAAAAGGTCCCAAACTTAATAATATCGAACTTTTTCCATTAAATTGTTATGTTATTATTAAGAGAGAAGATCAAAGTAGTTTTTAATTATTTAAAAAAAATTTAAATCCTTTCTAACACGTTGGAAATTTTGGTAAAATCTTGTTTTTATTTTCCTTAGCGGGTTACCATAGTTACCACAATAATCGTTACCATAGTTTACAATGGAAAATGTAATATTACGAAACTCATTTCCTCACCCCACCCCCGATGAAAAGCACATTCATTTGAAAATTCTTGCAATGCTCAAATAATTGTCGGATTTTAATGAAACTTTCAGGACTTATTCACAAATAAATTAAATATCTGTTATAAAACTGAATGTCATATCTTTTGTCATATCTCCTCTGATTTACTTACTGAAAACACTAAAATTCTGCCTAGCATATGTACAATTTTGGCTTCTAATTGGATTTCTACATTGTCTCAGAAACCTATTAAAACAGGCTCCTAGTTCCACTTTCTAAATACTGTTGTTTGATTGGTCCGTAAATGGAAGTGTTATGTTCTTGCATGCTTTAGCACAGCTGGATTGCTAACTAACATGACACATTTCTTCTTTTCTCACACATATATGTGAAAATATTAATTAGCGAACGAGAACCCAGGAAAACAAAACTTGAGAAATCTAACAAGCCGACGCAAAATGTAATTTCGCTATACAAATTGCCGAGAAAATTAAACTCGCTAGAAGGGCTTACTGGCTGCTACGCGGCTGGCCGATCCGCAACTCCCCTACCTTACTTTCTCACCCACCGTCAAGTCCTTACCCCACTTCCTCACACATTGTCAGCAAGGAAGAAAGAAAAAACAAACCTTCAACATCACGATTACTACTACAGAAGAAAAGAGAGAACATCACAGAGGTACCGACTACCCAACTCACTCTCCGAGTGACACATATTTGTTCCTTTTCTTCTCTCAACCTTCCATCCCTTTCTCTCTAAGAACAACCGCTTTGGGAACCCACATATTTCCTCGTGAACATTACATACAATTACAGACGGCCAGCCTAAAACAAATTCATACCAACATCTGACGTCGACTGGCTAAGAATTAAGAACAACCAAATTCGTAAACCAGTTGTCTGTATTTATTAAATAAACGAGATAAATTTACATCTGCCTCTGTCATTATTCTTTTTGCAACTGTACGTATGTTTATAATATCTCGATAAAAATATGTCTGTTATAGTTGGCTTTTTCCAAAAATCTGCACCGAATAGTAAAATAAAAAATGCAATAAAGCCATGATATTTAATTAGATAAGCTTCTCATTGCTTTATATATATATATATATAAGGACATTGTTGTCTGAAGGAAAAAGAAATTTTCGATGAATAATAAATTTTTACAACAATTCTTTGCATTTTTTTATGTATAATAATTTGTAAAATTTCAATTTTTTTTATTCCTACAAAGCCTTGTTGCATTTAGGTCATTAATTTGTTAAGTGATGACTATAGTGGTTGCTATGTTTTTCTTACCCACATTCGGTCCATGTCATTTACTCGTGTGCGATTGGGTAATAAATCACTACTGTTCTTGTATAGGATAATTTAGCAAACTCAGTCACCTTTGAATCTTTCGGCTCTGAAGCAGCTCTTTTATATGTGTGTGGTGATTGGTTAATTTTTAGCCAATCACATCTTTTTTTAATGTAAAACCAGTTTTTTCCCGCGCTTCGTTTTTGATCCACCTTTTCTTCGTTAAATACAGCTACTTTCAGCAAGCTAGCCAGTAGATGAACAGGCTGCTAAACGGACTATACGTAAGTCTACTCAAACATTTCTTAACACACACACAGACACAGAGCTTTGTTTTCTCTCTGAACATTTTCGCCAATAACTTTTGAACTTTTGAACTCTTGACCAAAATTTGTGTTACTTACAATTACATTCAAAAATCAAAATAATTGTATTCTTCATGTTATTTATTCTTACGTGAAAATCTTTCTAACAATTATAACAAACCTTTTCAGCACATGAAAAAAAACTTTCTTTTTGGTCAACAAACAGTTAAAGGGGAACAACTTTTTCCTCTTACTCTATGTACATTATTATTACATGCATTGTTTGTTTATTGAATATACTTTAATTTATCGGTTACAATTGGAGTTGTTGTCTTTATTTTTCTTGAATCGTTTGTTAGACGAACCGTAATATAAAACGTAAAAGATCCAAAATCCTCTACAACGACTATATTTACAAATTGAAAATTGAGAAACTTAATACAAATCATCGAGCCAATTGATTTTTAAAATAATTTCAATTTTTTTTTTTCTGTACAGAATTTTTTTTAAGTATGGTATTTTCTATGCTTTATTAAAAGGTCACCTGTTTCACGGTTTGTTCCTCTTACAGAAAAAAGATTTGAACAATTATGTCAATTCTTTTCAACCATACTTAGCTGTCATTTGACATCTAGCCGTCATATCATCCCCACCTTCCTCAGTTCGTAACTTGGTGATGGATTCATAAATATTTTTGTTATAAATTTCATGCTAAACAAGTACTATTTGTGTAAATCAGATTAATTTTACTTTAAACTTCATAATTAAAAAAAACAAAAAAACAAAACAAAACAAAAGAACGAAAAAGAAACGTGCTACAGATCTAGTTTTGCAAGATTTTTAAAATCGAGAATTAACTTTTGTTTGTGTGTTATGGAATGTTATGGTTATTACTCCTGGGTTGATTCTTTCGCCTAAACATCCCAAAACTTGTTGAATGGCTTTCGCCGCTGAAATAAATAGGCAAAGAGAAAAGGGAAGATACAGAGACACTAGAGGAACAGTTTGGACACTGATTTTATTTTTGGTATAGTGGGGTATCTTATCTATTCTTTTTCTGTTCACTGTTAGTTGTGGGAGTCCGTTCTAGTGAAGGGAATTGTATATTGTTGCAGGTTAACGGAATTTGGCCTTGTGGTAGATAGCCCACTATAAGTCATAAAATGATTATAAAATCAAGAAAAGCAAATTGAGTTGAAAATAACATTTATATATATACATATCGATTAATGTTTTTACAATTAAAGTAATACTTGAATATAGATCCAACGGAGGTTAAATGTTCATGGAAAATATAACGCTGAAAAAGATAATTAGTGTTTAGGAATGTGGGGAGTGGAGGTATGTGAGGAATGTCTTTGAAGTAGTCGCTCCTTAGGTCAGTAAGTACTTTTGAGACAGGGAAGAAGTGATGATAGGTGAAGGGAGGCGAACGTAGTAGCCGCTTGACTTAAATCAAGGGGATATCAATTACTCTCGCTTCTCACTGTCAGTCTGTCTGTCTGGGTGCTTTTTGTCTCGGCGTTTTATATCTGCTTTTTGGATCAAACAGCTCATTTTGGTATTTCACACTTGTATTTGATTCCGGGCTTCCCATTGGCTGGTAAATAAATTTGATATTTGATTAATCTTTATTTTTCAACCGGAGCATCTGCGCGAACTCGGATGCGCAACGACGATTTTTGGTCATTTTCCTTCTGGTCGGTATAGAGCAAACATCCGGTCCCTCGCTTTTGCTCGGTCAGTATTACCACATTGGTTCCAACGACCTCTTGTTGGGGAAATTCCTCCCCGAACAGTTTGGCACATCTTTACCATCCAAAGTCCAACAGAGAAAGAGATAGAGTTTATTTTTGACGCCAGGGAGCCTCTCTTTTGCGCATGCGTCAATTGTCTTCCCTGTCAGAGGACTCCTGGGAGATTTTTATGTTTATTTTATTTCGTACTTTTATTTTATTTTGTATTTTTATTTTATTTAGTGTTTTTATTTTATTTCGTATTTTTATTTAATCCCTCGTTGTGGCGCAGTGGATATCGGCTTGGAACGAGAAATCGGGGAACCGAGTTCGAATTCCAGTTGAATTCCTTGCATTCACTTACGCGCAAATGCCCTTGGGAAAGGTATTAATCCGTCTCTTCCCTCCAGTTATGGGTTAAATAATAGGACAGATTGGGTTCTATAGCCTTGGTCGGCAACCAGTCTACCGCAGAAAGCAATGGCAACATACTGCGGGATAATGTTCTGCCCAGTCAGTCATGTCTCTTTCGAGTCATGTCTCTTTCGAGACATGACCGCCCAAGCGTGTATCGCGCATGGCACTTAACTGACTGACTGACTGACAGTATCGATCGCTCAAAAATTGCCGAAAAATTGAGAAGTTTTAAAATTTGAGATTCCAGTATAGTTTTTAAAATACACCAGAACATTTTTCTTACTGAAAATACTAAATTTAATCCTTTAGCTTTCAATTAAAGATAAAATAAATGTTTCAAGAAAACTTTTTTCTTTTTTTAAATTTAATTTAAAAGTTAGGTATTGAAAGTGAATTGTGGTATCGATTTTTATTACTAACGTGGTGTCAGTGATTATTTCCATGATATCCACATTTTTATTTCTTTCAATTTAATAAATTTAAACGAACAGAATCGGCATCACATAGGAAACTAGCACCTGAAGATTGTGGAAATTTACAACTTTTGAAAGTTTACAGCCAAAATGATATCAGCAGTCCGACTTAAATATAGGCAAGTGTTGCTGTACCGATTTAGGATTAAGGGGAGGTTACTAAATTTTATTCTTGGCAAATCTCTGAGTTATTTCCCATTTATTAGCTTTTTGAAATTTTTTATAAGGGGTTCGCCCTATTTAAATATGAAATGTTAGATTGATGAATATTTTCTTCCTTGATATTCAGCATCTGTAGACTTCAATTATTCGGTGATGTTAATTGTTATATCACTAAGCTTGAATTATTTCAGTTGCGTTAAAAAATTCCTAACAGAAAACTGTTTTTTTCAACTTTATCAAGTTCATAACCGAAGCAGCAGAAAGTACAGCCAATTGGTTATGGATCAAAAGAGCGAGTAGCTGGAGTTCAAAACAAATTGTGAGCTAAAATCCCCTGAAATTCTGCATTTCTGATTTCGCCTCTTAATATAAAGTGGCCTCTTAATGTAACTGTAAAAACGGTTTGCCTCTTAATGTAAAGTGGCTCTGTCTGTCGCCAATCGGAAGCATTTTCAAGACTTCGTACTGGGCACAAACGTCATAAATTTTTCCAGTGTCTGAAAGCGCTTACTGAGGGTGGACCAGAGACTGATCATCTCTGGTCAGGTTGGCGGGGTAAGGGGGTATGATGTTGAAAGACTCAAAACCCCTAGTGATCTGACGACACCCTCTAGCACCAATACTATGTTTGAATGAATATATATATATATATATATATATATATATATATATATGCACATTACAGAAAAGTGAAAGAACATATAGAGTAAAAACCCACTGTTCAAGTATTTACTTTTATACAGAGTGCTCAATACAGAGTAGAACTTAATATTCTAATTTTGTTATTACAATGGTTTATAAAAGCATAGTGTTTATAAAAGCATTATGCTTTTATAAACCATTGTAATAACAAAATTATATATATATATATATATATATATTAATTAGAAAATTACAATATATATATATATATATATATATATATCTGAGTGAATAAGGAACAGAAATATTTACAATGTACAAAACATTAATTTAAAACAGTGCTTGATATATAGTATAGAGCTGTGAATATTTATTATAAATTATAGTTTAGAACATGTATAAATTTTTTCCATTACAAAAGTGTACATTTTGTTTTGATATCGAAATTACAATGTCTCCTCAGGTGGTGTGGAAAGGAATGGAAAGCCTCTTTTCTTATATTTGGCGAGTTGTGTGTGGGATGTAGATGGGGTTAGTGATAAAGGGATAAGTCTTGTAAATTGTCTGTTAGCGTTTTGAAAAGAGGGAATGGGTGGGGGGATAGAGTTGATTAATGAATGTGTTGGGAATTTTGCAGACAGATTTAACATTAGAAGATTTATGGTCTAATGTCTGGACTTTATTCTTTGGGTTTAGTAGAAGGGGAGAGTAAGGAAGTGTAAGGGTGGGGAGGAATAGGATTGAACCTATCTCTAATGTTTATTTGTACAACTATACAAAATTTTTGTATTTAAACTCAGTTTTTATAATTAATCTAATTTTGCATATTTACTTTTATTTTAAATTTCGAAAATCACTTTTTTCTATAAAACTTTAAGATAGATTACAGTTTGTGGTGTGGAATAGGTAAAATCTGATGTAAGTGTTGTTAGTACAATGATCGTCTCTAAGGGGTCCTAGCTTTGGCTTTTGTAGTATTTTTTAGTATGATTGTAAGGTTACTTCTTTAATGTGTTTGCCATTTACTGTGGCTTCATGCCTCTGGTTTAAATATCTGTTGCTATTCATGTATTTAATGATTTAATTACCTCTTTAATTTAATCACCTCTCATCCTTCAATAACGAAGAAAAACAAAACCTAACGACTCTTTTCAAATACTTTTGGAAGTTAAAAAATGAAAATAAAACACCTAAAGTTAAATGGAAAATCCTCAAGCAAGAGCATCTAAATCAATAAAGGAACCATGTTTTCTTTGTCTTTAAGAAAAAATTGAAATCATTAACTGTTTTATCTATGTAGCTTCAAGAATTTTTAGTTTTTGTTTATTGTTTTCATGTTTAAGTATAGTTGTGTTTTCAGTGAGGATTTGCCAGAATTGTGTATCTCTAACTTTTAGCATGCCTAATAATTCTTTGGATGGTTTTATATATCAGTTAATTATTTACTAGAAATTTTGTCCCTGGTCAGTACCTAGATGTGTGACCAGTTCAGTATAACAGGTGCTGTAACCTTGAATGTGCTTGGGTGCAAATGTATCAGTAAATCATTACTATCTCCAAACAAATTTTTCAATCTAAAAATATTTTCTGGCTTTAAATAAACTGCAAAGGGTTTATAAGCTAGAATAATGCACAACTTCATTCTGTTATTTAATTTTTTAAGTCATTGATTTTTGTAGGCTGGCATGTATCATGAGTGCTGGGGAATTGATACTTTCATGAAAGCACCATCCAAAGATAGATTTCCAACCAAAACTAAAGAGTTTTTGATTGTCATTACATAAAGTCCTGAGACTATGTATAATCAAAGATTCAAAACTAATGATAGCTACCAAAAAGTTAGATCTACTCAATTTCATTACTCACATGTCTTGCATTAACCCAAGGTGGAGTTTTCAAACATTTCACATCTGCAAATGTTAGGATTGTCTACGGCTATATTGTGTTGAATACACCGGTTCCCGTCCGATCACCGAAGTTAAGCAACATTGAGCCTGGTCAGTACATAAATGGATGACCATTTGGGAATACCAGTTGCTGTAAATGTAAGGACCAAGAATGGTCCACTGGTCCTCTAGGTTTGGGGGGGGGGTGCAGGGCTAACAACCCTGCCCCGTAAAAAGCAGTTTGTTACAGAAACAGCAACAAAAAGTTGCTGCCCTATGCACCATCTGGATATGATAGATAAATGATGATGATGATGATATGTTAGGATTATCTAACCTGACTGATATCATTACAAAATGACGCATTTCATGAAATCAATTTCTGATCTAATTCAATCTTTCTTATCAATTCGCAAAATGATAAATGTCTTGAATGGCTGCTCTTCTAGACCATTTTTGTGTTATTGTAGTGTTTCCTACGACTCTATCCCGGCACCTATGTTCCTAATTTTCATCAACAACCTTACTGATATCATCAGTTCTCAAATCTGTATCTGTGTTGATGACACAAGTATTTATTATTCTCTTAATAGGAAGTCTGATCAGTTCAATAAGGCCAAATTGGTAGCTGATTTAAAAAATGACTGACAGTCTGTTGTTAAATGGGGTAAGGAATGGCCTGTTAATTTTAATGCAACCAAAAAACTTTTAGGAGTACTCTTTTTACTTAAATCAACATGGCTAATGCTAACCTCCAGGGAAGTAACTCAGTATGCTTCTTTAGATTATGTTTTCTGCTGATAGGAAGTGAAAAATTATATTGAATCAATTGCTAAATGTGCAGCAAATAAAGTTGGTTCCCTGTATCATGCCAGACTATTTTTCTCACCAGAATCTATTTTACAGATTAATAAATCTATCATTTGTCCATGCAATGAATATTCCTGCTACACCTGGTCTGATGCTTCTATTATGTATCTAGAGATTCTTGATAAAATACCAAAAATTTGCAATATTGTTCATCTTAACCTGTCATCTCGGCTTCAGTCACTTTCTGACCACTGTAACATAGCTTTCTTTTGTCTTTTCTATAAATCTTTTCATGGTAATTGTTCTGATTAATTTTCTTCTATGGTATGTAGACTTATTCATTTAAGCACATTACTAGATTGGTGACAAGGGGTCATCATTTTACAGTTGAAATTGCTCAGTATAAAAGTTCTATGCAAACAGTTTCCTCTCTTGCCCTTTACTTTTGGAACTTTCTTCCAGTTTCTTTCTTCCCTATCAACACTGATTTTCAAAAGTTTAAATGCAACGTCAGTCATTAACTTGTTTTCTTAATTCATGTTCTTGTATTGTTCTCTCTCCTCGATAATATTTTCTTTTTTCATATTCTTTCACACTCAATAATCGCCTTACGTTTTATTGGCTTGCTTGGAAGTGAAATGATTAAAAAGAGACTATGGTAATATAATGAGTTATGTTGGTGGACATGGGTAAGTCTTAGAAAAAAATAATAATAGTTCAAACGTGTCCTAAATATTGTATTTATTCTATCAAGAAACAATATGCAGCATGCAAAACTTTTATCTTTTGTGAATGTTTTGTTGTTATAAAACAATGAAATTTCTGCTTTCAAAAAGGTTCTCTTTGTTGCCTGTCCATATTCTGGAGGTGAAAAGAGACCAAGAACTTTATATCTCTTGCAGGAAGACAAGCAATGATTGGGCAGTTTTGTAACCAATCTGGAATTCCTATATATGTAAGGTTTGTGAAAGCCTTAAACCCTGCTGCTGTTATGTCTGCAATTTGACCAGCACTTGAGTCTTAGTAAAAGTATGAAATGGAAAATCTACTTAGTGACATCTGTTGTTCTAAAAAGGAACTTCTTCAATGTTCTTAATGTTGCTTGTTGTTACTGATCATTAAATCAATCAAGAAGATGAAGAGAAACTTAAAATGGATGTTGAGGAAGAAGAATTTAAAGAAGAAAAATTCAAACAGATTTAAAATAATTGGAGAAGATTTTTAAGATGAAGGATTTTAAGAAGTAAAATAATTTAAAGAAGAAAAATTAAAAGCAGAAGAATTTCATGAAGAAGGATTTTAAGAAGAACAAAAAGAATTTGAAGAATAACTAAAAGAATCAGAAGAAGAATAACTAAAAGAAATTGAAGAAGAATTTGAAGAAATAGATGTGCAAAACAACCCCAAAAGTAGGACAAAAATAAGTTTGGTGAAATTAAAACATGATGTTAAAGTAATACACTTTACTTAAAGAAAAGTATTGATGTTATTATCATTTTTGCATACCTGCAACCCCAAATAGCATGGAAACTATGTGCTAAAGATGCAAATTAAATATCAAAGCAATGTATAGACCAAGAAATTGTGATTCAAAAACTCAAAATTTTCTCATTTTTAGTATCAAATTGTCATGAATTTATATTCTGCTTAACATCTTCTGTTTTTTGAATTTGCATTAAATTGAAAACCCTTGAATTGATGTTGATTTTCCTGATTGAAAATATAATAGTTTCTAGACATTCAATTTAAATATCATAATTCAAATGTATGAGAAGTAAATTTTTAGTGCTTAGGATTTGGGAGTGGAGAGTTTAAAAACTATAAATAGCAACAAAGCAAAATACTTGGCGCCTTATACTAATAATCAAGTTTGGTAAAGGTTAATTTTTTTAGTCATTTACAAATTAAAGTTCAGTACATTTACAATAATTCTTAAGTTCCAAAACAGAACTATGTTTTTAGTTTTTTTATAATCAAATTAGATTTTTAAAGAGTATTTCTCTTAAGCTTCACACACAAAAAAACAATAGATTTAATCACTGTGATGTAAACTTTTAAAAGCGGAAAATTGAATCAAATTGTGATTTAATACTGTCAAGTCAACTAGAAGTTGCCATCTCAAAGTCGTGAGTCAGGTATCTATGTATAGGCTCCTTGTAGCACTTCCAGCAGCCTTTTAAACATTCAGAAAATAAAATTGATATTAATACTCGACCAATGACAGAGCTTCCCTTAATATTTTTGAGGGGTTTCATTTGTAAACCAGCACCTTCAAGCTGGAAACTATATGAAATATAAAATATAACAAGTGAAGGCTAGGTAGATTCTTTAACAAAGTAACTACTTTTTCTTTCTTGTCAAAGTTGAAATTATCCTTTTTTCTCAAGAGTTTTATTAAATTCACCACAATGTGTAAAAACATCAAATAAATTTTTTTTTAAATTCCTAGTGTCGTATTTCATACTAAATTCATTTGTTTAATTTTAATTCATTGCATATATATTATTGTGTTGACTTTTTCTTTCTTGAAACTGTGTAGTTTCACAATTGTCTTATTCTGGACAACAACCAGAATGATTGTTATCACAGTTACCTAAATTAGATTGTACACTAGCGACTTCTTACAGACTCCAAACAAGTGATGACATACAAATGTGAAGCAAATTTTTAAAAAACAACCCCTTATTTTATTTTATTTTCTCACTAAAAATTATTGATTGCAGAAAATTCTCATGCTTTTAATGTGAAATTTATTTTATTAATCATGGAGCAGGGCAAAGAAGCACAACATGTGGAAGCAGTGATAAGCTTAAACCTTTCTTCTTTTAACAAAAACAACTCCAGTTTTTGGTTTTTGTAACTGCAAATGATTTTTATTAAAAATGACATTACTTTCCACTGACTGCAATACTGCTATGTAGTTGAGTTTAAGTTTGATTTTTGTTTAAAACTATATCAACCTATGTGGGTTATTTAATGCCAAAAAGGTGGGGTTTTAAGATATTTTTTATGTTCGGTTATAGTGAGAAAGTTGATTTAGTTAGATTTTAATGAAAATATTTTGTTTTTATTCTTTTTTTTATTTTAGAAAACTGAAAATGTCTTCTAGTTTTGTATTCAAAAATGTTTTGCTGAGAATAATTTTTTTCCTTCAAAAATGTGTTATAGTAAAAAATTTTTTTTCAAAAATGTATTGTTGGTAATATTTTTCTATCAAAAATGTATATTTTTCTATAAAAGTCTATTTTTATGTATGTATTTCCATAAAAGTATATTTTTATACTTTCATAGTCTTTTGACCCCAGTTTGGAGGTTAACTATTTGCCGATAACTAGGACTCTAACAGGTGCTACCACTTCGGGTCAAGGTGGACCTGAGAACAACAGCATTTAAGAGGTGGTTCCATGCTCCCCATAACTTCCAAATCAGAGGCCTTGCTGCCAGATACAGTTTACAATCATGCTCACGACCATATGTAGTTGAGAAACTATCCACAAAAATGGCTATAGTATTTGCAAATCTCTTGGAACCCTTATCAAAAGACCTGCTGTATGATCTGTTAAGACAGGCAGTAATTAAACAAACTTGCAAGTCTGATGAGAGCAAGCTTAGAGATTTATTCAATAATGTTGAGCTGAATGATAAAACACCCTCATAACTACTACATCATATGATATACTTTCAGCGACCAATATAATATATACTATTTTACGACATATGCAAATGGACAAGTTAGCCACAACCAGTATACAGATCCTAACATTTATGATGGAGGATGAAGACTTAAAAATAAACAACTGATATTGCTGATCATATATATATATATACAACAGAGAACAACCACTTAATGCATTCTCTCAGTAATGACAGGCAAAATGATCCAAAAATTAGTCAAATTAAAAAGACGATCTCTGAACTGACCATCCAAATGATACAGTTAATTAGCCACAGAAGCAGCAGATTATGTTTGAGACAGGTTGGGAAAGAAAGATGAATACCAGTAGGCATAAAAGCCAAATACAAGATGGTACATTATGTTGGTATCACAGAACTTATAGTAACAAAGCCCACAGATGTAATAAGCCATGCAATCACCAGGGAAATGAATCAGCCAACGAATGAGTGTGACTCCATTGACTGGACAAATGACATCACAGAATAGTCAACTATATTATCTGCTTGAAAAATTGACTAACACAGATTTTCTTATAGACAAATGAGAACAGGTTAATGTCATTCCAGTCATATTAAGTATGTTACTGATTTGCTGACAGCTAGTAGGGATAAAATCAGATCATTCTGCACACTTGAAACAAGTGTTTGAAAGATTAAGAATTAAACCAGAAAATACCTGATTGAAGTCCAACAATTAAACTTTAAGACATACTACCTTGTAGGAAGATATCACACCTGTTCAAGAGAAATTTAATGCTATTTCTGATTCACCAATGCTGATATTGGTGCAACATCTCTGGCATTTCGTAGGAATTATTAGTTTTTACAGAAATCATGTTCCTAATTATTCAGACATTTTATTGCCACTCATCTACTTGTAGAAAAGGAAGGAATAAAAATATCAAATTAAATTAAAAAACAAACTCAAATAGTGGAAAATGTGAAAAAGGCTTTTATTAAATTACACCAAACTAAGTTATTTGCATAATGATGACAACATCAAATTGACATTAACAACTGATGAAAGTGAAATAGCAGTTGGGGTCGTTTTACACTAAGTTAGTGATAATATTTCTCAGCCTATTTTATTTTATTTTTCATCTAAAATGACTCCAGCTCAAAGGAATTACAGTAATTTCTGCAGAGAACTTTTAGCTATGCTTTTAGCTGCGAAGAAGTATCAACAATTATTAGAAGACTAGGACTTTGTGACTTTCACTGATCACAAATATTTAACTTATACATTGAATTTTACTTTAAGCTAATACTCACCAAGAGAATTGCATTGAATTGATTTTATTTCACAATTCATATTAACACATTCTGGTATATGATAACACTATTGCAGAGACATTGTCTAGAATATCATTTCATCATTCAGATAATACTATTTTCAATGTTGATACAATTGCCAAAGAACAAGAATCATGGGATGAGCGATGCAAGGGACATCACTCCAGTTGACTAAGTTACCATCACTTTTCTACCACAAAAAATGATTTTCTGTGATACTAATCTCAAGAACCCAAGACCTTATATTCTGCCAACATTATGCAAAGCTATTTTCAAGCACTTTCATGGACTTACTCTCTCAAATGATCCCAAACAAAATGCCATCCATAGCTGCATCTACTGCTAGAAAGTTTGGTTTACTATGTTGGGTCAGGAAGTTTTCTTGTCAGAATCTATTTTGCACATTCATAAATCTCTCATTTGTCTGCGCATTGAATACTGTTATCATATCTGGTCAAGTGCTCCTGCTATTCATCTTAAGATTCTTGACAAAATCCAAAGGAGGATCTGCAATATAATCCATTTGGACTTAGCAGCTTGCTTTCAGTCACTTTCTCACCAACGTGATGTGGCTTTTCTCTGTCTTTTCTACAAGTATTTTCATTTGTACTTCCCGTTTGTGGAACTCCCTACTATTTAATTGCTTCCCTGATAGCTACAATCTCCAAAAGTTTAAATACAATGTCAATTGCCATCTTCTATCTACTTGATTCCCATCCATCTCTTATCTTTTCTTCGACATCCTCTGTACCTTGTATTTTTCTCTCACAGTAACCCCCTGTGCCCCAGTAGGTGGTCCTGTCTTGCTTGGGGTGAAATGATTATAAAAAAGAAATGTCCCATCCAACTATAAGAGTAACAGTTCAGTTGATTACACAGTGATTTATATGGACAAGTATTATGACTGATATTCGGGACTGGGATAAAAATTGTCTATCCTGTCAGTATCGTAAAATAAGTAGACACACTTATTCTCCCATGGGAGATTTTAGTGTACCAGATGCATACTTAATCAATGTCCATATCGACTTGGTTGGTCCATTTACACAATCAAGAGGTTATCAATATACCATGACTGCTGTCGATCTCTAATGACATCAGCCAGCGGCATATCTGATTAAGATACTATTAGGATCACCATAAAAAAGGACCAAAAGTTACCTCCCCTGGACCATTCAAGAGAGTCCATTCCCCAGCTAATAGGTGCATGCTGGGAGACAAGGAGAAGAGACTTCCGGTAGAGGCTAGCAAACATGGCAGGCTGAATTTTGCCACGCTCTCTATAAACACCTCTTTGTTCAACATCCGCAACTGTTTGCGGTACTCATGTCACCACAATAATAAATTCCCTAGTTATTTCCAATACTCAGCAAGTGTGTCATTTTTCCATTACCGTTTTATTTTGTCATGTTAAAAACATGACGGATACCAGTGCAGAAGATGTCATTATCACATTTCTTAACAGATGGATTTCATAATTTGGTATGCCAAACATGATCATAAGAGATCATGGTCCCCAATTTTAGTCTAATCTAAGGAAATCACAAGTATTCTAGGCATACAACATATTAAGACAACAGCATAACATTCATGCGCATATATTGTATGGGGGAGAGGTTTCATTGTCAGTTAAACTGCATTAGCAACTTACAAATCATAACGATGGTTGGTCATGTCTGGTACAAGATCACTTCACATGCATAGTCGACACACCCAATATTTAAAGATGCAATCAGTTTTAACATATATGAAAAGATAAAATATTCCCTTTTCTAACAATTATAAAAATGATATTTATTAATGAATTTATTACATCAAGTTATGTAGCCATCAGAAGGTTTTGCTTAGGAAAAATATTTTCTTAAGATGTCATATTCTTGAATTTAAGAAGAAAATGTTTTTGTAGAAAAGTTTTGATGTTTTTCAATATGTGCGCAAGAGTAGATGTATTTGTTAAAATTATTTTGTTGTTGCCAGACAGTTGTGAGGAAGAGGAAAAAAAGAAGTTGAAAGGGTAAGCAAATGCAGTTGCCTGGATTGTACATCCTGGGGAATAGCCTGATGGCCTTCTGAAGATAAAAGGCAAAATCACACATATTTAATCATTTTGACAATGAAGAATTGGATCAACTTTGAATATATTTCCTGTCTTCTAGTTAGTCATTATATATTTCAATTCCAACCGGAAGATATGCGTGCAGCAGCCTAATGCACAAAGCATAAAATATGTCATTATGTTTTCATCTGTGAAGAAGGAAACTTCTTGTTTCTGGTTTTAGAATCACTACAGAATAACCCAAATGATTGGGCAGAAAACTTGCCACTGATTTTATTATCAATACGGAACACTATAAAAGAAGATTTGCTGTGAACCCAGCAGAAATGGTTTTCAGTACCACCATGGCATTACCAGACAAATTTTTGAAAATAATAACATTTAATTGTCAACAATATTTATCCAAGAATTAAAATATAAAAAATGTCGCAGTTGCGATTTCCATCAATCAGGCAAGTGGCTACACAATGTTATGTTCCAAAAGCCTTGTCAGTCAGTTAAGTGCTATATGTGATACATGCTTTGTCTCGAAAGAGACATGACTGACTGGGCAGAAGATTATCCTGCAGTAGGTTGCCATTGCTTTCTGCGGTAGACTGCTTGCCGACCAAGGCTATAGAACCCAATCTGTCCTATTATTTAACCCATAACTGGAAGGAAGAGATGGATTAATACCTTTCCCAAGGGTATTTGTATGCAAGTGAATGCAAGGAATTCAACTAGAATTCGAACTCGGCTCCCTGATTTGTCATTCTGAGTCGATATCCACTGCACCACAATGCACATTCAAAGGCCTTGTACAATTGCAAAAAATCTTTTGTACTCAATGATTTCGTCAATAAAATACTAGTGCCATTTTAGAATGGTCCTTACACTATTTGTAACAAAGCAGATAAATAATTTACAGTTCTGTACAATGATAAGAAAGAAACTATATTCAGTGAAAAAATTAAACCAGCTTTATATAGACACAAAAGGTATGACAATTTCACTTCACCCACATTACAAATACAACAAGTGAAAGTGAATATTACTCCACAGCACCACATTACACAAAAACTGAGAGAAGAGTTTTGTGGCCTGAACATTTTAAAAATTATATTCCTCTCAATTAGCAATTGCGGTGTGGGGTATTGTTGGTTTAACCAGAAAATATAGTTTCAAAGTCGGAAATCTATGCATAGGCTCTGCATGGTACTTCCAGCAGCATTTTGAAAAATTCAGAAAATAAAATTTATACTATTATTCGACCAATGACAGCACTCCCATCGTGTTTTTAATGGTTTCATTTTTGAACAGCACCCGATAGTTGGAAAAAATAAAAAATACGAAATATAACAAAGGATGAATTCAGAAGGGGATTTCATTACACATCAACTGAATCAACATTTCCCGCTTTGCCTACGAAGATTCTTCAACAAAGTAACTACTTATCCCTTCTTCTCAAGGGTTTCATGAAACAAATCTCAATGTGTATACGTGAACCTTTTCTTTTTTCTCAAGGATTTTACTGAACACATCTCAATGTATGTAAGTGTAACTTTCCCTTCTCAAAGGTTTTTTTTTTATTAAACTCACCACAAGGTGTAGAAACATCAAATAAATTGTTATTTGTTTTAAAAAAATGTCTTTGTCTTGTGTTTCATTGTAAAATCACTTGTTTAATTTTAATTCATTGCATAAACATTATTTTGTTACATTTTTTTTTAAGTCTCTAGTTTCAAGATTGTCTTGTTGTGGACAACTATGTGCATTGTGGTGCAGTAGATATCATTCCAAACAAGAAATCAGAGTTTGAATTCCAGTTGAATTATGCTCAAATACTCTCGGGAAACAATCAATCTGTCTCTTCTCCCTCCAGCTATGGGTTAAATATGTTATATATCTAAACAGGGTAAATATGTGTGCTGTGGGCATAAGAATGCGTATTGTTGCAAAACAGATTTAAACAACTCGACAATGAAGAATAAGGATATTTTTTTTTGGTGCAAGAAATACACACATATAAATATTTATTTCTCTTTTTTTTTAACAGATGAAGGCAGTTATAATGTGGAAGAAGAAGAAGGCAGGTCAACAAAGTTCATACAAGGGGATTATAGCAATATACACAAACAGAACAATTCACTTATCTTGGATTTGAGGTCTGGTTATGTGGCGTCAAAAAGTCTATCAGTAGTAGTGGCACGGGTTCCCCTTAGTGGGTGAGGGAAGATGCCGAATTGTCATTTCTTCGCCTTTTTTATTCCTTTGGGGTGGCTCAAAATGAGCGGTCTCTTTTGTCCCGCGGGAGAGTTCTCGATTGGCTGTCAAGTTGATTCGGCAGTCACGCCTCATTAATCAAATAGATAGAACAATGCATGGATCCCCCTGCGCAGTGACACATTTTGTCATTTCGAGTCTGTAACTCATGAAGATCACTTACGTTTATCAAATCAGGGTATGATCTTACTTTGTTAGAGAATGTAACAAATATACCTCCACTCATTTTTGATAACTAACTTTTAAATTAAATTTTTAAAAATAAAAATAGTTTTCTTGAAACTTTTATATTAGTTTTAATTGAAAGCTAAATAATTAAATTTATTATTTTCAGTAAGCAAAATACTCTGGTGTATTTAAGACAGAAATTATATTGATTGGAATGTAAAACTTTGAGATTTTTAAAAGAATTTTTTCAATTTTTTGGCCATTTTTGTGTAACTGACACATTTGTAAACAAAAGTTAATTCTTGGATCTAAAAATCTTTCAAAAATAAAATATACATCTGTGACACGTTATTTTTGAAAATTAGTAATTTCAATGTTAAATTAATTTGATTTACATAAATATTACTTATTTATAGCATGAAATTTAAACTAAAAGTATTTCTTAATCCCGGAATATTGAGCTTTCTGACCTTTACCTGTATGCTTTGATATATGACGACAGACAGATAAGAGATAAGCTAAGTGTTTATGGTGATCACAAGTGGCATAATTGTACAATTTTTTTTTCCTGTAAGGGTAAGAAACCAAGAAATATATGACCTTTTAATGTACACACAAAATTATCATACAGTAAAAAACTTTAAATACACAAAAAACACAAAAAATATTTATTTATTTTAAAAATATGATGGCTCGATGATTTGTATTAAACTTTTCAATTTTTGATTAATAATATAATCTTCACTTAACAACTTAATAACCTAATGTGTGGTGAATACAAAATAAAAATTTGCAAATTCACTAGCCAGTGTGAAAATCCTTAGTTTTTTTTGTTTTTTGTTTTTTTGGCCAATAGAAAAAAGATTGACTCCATACTGAAGAAAAAATAAATAAATAAATAAAAACGGAAGATTTCGCAAGCCTGTTTGAATTATTTTCTGGCCAATGAAAAGGAAGCGATTTACCAAACTGAGAGAAATTAACAAGCCAGCGTCAAAGTGTTATTTGATGTATAGAGAAAGAAAGTTGAATCAGCCAAATGGAATCAGAGATCAGATAGGACACAGCAACAATGTAAAATAGAAATTTCAAAACGCTAGCCTAAACCAGACATAATGTTTCGTCTCCTCTTCTTCTTGTATGCTGTTTTCCTTTATCTCTTCTTCTTTGTCCTTACCTTCTCGCCGTCAACAAAGGAGAAACATAAAAAGAAGACGACAACAATAACAGTTCAACTTACTCCTAAAATGATCACCCATAAATACGTTTTCTCTCTGATTCTTTATTTCTTACTTACTCACTTTTTTTTTTTTTTTACCGTAAATTGACTGCTTTTTCTTCCTCTTCACTTACTCGCTGGCCGCAGAAGGAAAGAGAGGAAGAAGACATTACTGTTATTTGTTATTGTTGATACACTCAATGAAAACATGAACCTTTTTCTGTACAAATTAAATTTTGTGAAAACAAACGAACTCTGGATTCATTTAACTCTTACTGTCTTACTACTAATTCTCTTAGAACAGTTCCACTCCACAGTTAATAATTTCACTTCCTACAATATTGATGTTATTCTATACTGTAAGTGTACTGTAAATTTCCACTTAAACACACAAAATGAAACACTTTTACAGTTTTATTTTTATTTTTTCCAACCTTCTGATGATAAATTTAAATTGTGAGGGGTCGATTTTAAGGCCAATTTAATAAACATGATCGAGCTCCATACGTCTACAAGTGTTTGAAATATTTTTTAAATATTTTCGAAAGTTTAGAAATTATTAATTAAAGAATTTAAAACAATTCTTTTAAAATTTCATTATTAAACGAAACAAAAATTCTTTTTGACTATAATGTCCTTAATTTATTTATTAAATAAATTAAAAGCTTATCTAATTAAATAATACCATATCAATGGTTGTAAATTAAAAAAAAGAATAAGATGATTTAATTAACATTCCCTAGTGAGTACTGCGTTTAAAACCAATTTTGACTACAAAATTCAATTTCTTGAAATTTAATCAAGATTTTTAAAAAAATAATGATTTCAAAAATAATTTCATTCATTTGTGAATAAGTACTGAAATTTTCGTTAAAATCCGACAAATTATTTGATTTTTGCCAGAATTTTCAAATTAATGTTTGTCACCGGAAAAAAAATGAATTTACGTAATATTAATTACATTTTCAATTGTAAAATCTGGTAACAATTTGGATACTCCCTAACAAAAATAAAAATAAAACTTTTACCAAAATTTCGAACGTGCTAGAAATGATTAAAAAAAATTAAATAATTAAAAAATACTTTAATCTTCCCTCTTAATAATAACAACATTTTGATGGAAAAAGTTCGTTTTTATTAAGTTTGGGACCTATTTCCTTCATACTTTGTTTTTTTCAGCGATTTAGTAGAAGTACTTATTTAAATTAGGACAGAGTGGGTTCTATAGCCTTGGTTGGCAACCAGTCTATCGTAGAAAACAATGGTAACCTAATGCATGAAAATCTTCTTCCCAGTCAGTCAGTCATGTCTCTTTTTTGTCTTTCGAGATATGATCGCCCAAGCGTGTATCATTTTTTTTATGGCACTTTAACTGATTGACTGAATTTTTAATCACGGCCACCTAGATCGTACGCCAGCAACTTATTACGGCCCGATAAGGGTTACGTCTACGAAAAAAAAAATATATTTTTTTTAATAATAGAAAATATAAAATAAAAATATTAATATTTACTGAAAACTACTTGTCTCTCAAAAAAAAAAAACGTTAAAAAATGTAATTTTGAAACATTTAAATGTCGTTTCAAAATTACAATATATGATTTAAATGTTCATGTGACTTGTTCCGTTTCGAATTGTATTTTCACTTTTAACGTCAGTGATAGTCAAGATAGCGTCTTTTTAGCTTTTCATTTTCATTTTATGAATAATAGATTGTTCAAAAATCTATTTTTTTTTTTTTTGGCTTCGGCTTAGCACGGAAGTAAGACAAGGAACAAAAAAGAAACTTTCACGAACTATAAAGAAAAAATAATTAAAACTAAACAAGACTCGTCACCAATGGCTAAGGTAAAAAAAACTCGCACGGTAAGTTTGTTTTGCTTTTTTTCGTGAAATGTTTCTCAGAATAGGAGATAAAGATTTTTTAAATGACCGTTGTAAGATGTGACAATGTCGACCTCACAAGATGAAGAGAGAAATCGCAAATGACCAACTTAATGAATTAGTGGGCATAAATAAGCAAGGACAATGAAGAATTTTAAATGTTAAACAAAAATAAAATTTAATACAAAAGATCAGAAGCTGCGGAGGACCATAATCGGCCACATCTTAAGAGGACTCGACACAGAAGTTATTTCCCCTTAACTCGAAATAGGATTTTTTTTAATCGAACGTTTTCAACAAATAACAAACATGTGTCAACAGTGCAGCAATCTCAAGTAAAATACGGATGATTAACTCAACAAAACTGTTTACAATAAACAAATTTAAAAAGTGAGCTGCTATTTGGGTCGCCTCGTGATAAACTACTGGAAAAACTCACTTTCATTATGTTTGAAATTGAAAGTATTACTTTTTTCTTTTAAAAGAAAGCAAATTAACCTTCTTAATCTTCAGTGATAATTGTAAAGATTGTAATGTAATCAAATATAATTTCAAAGAAAGAATCATTATGGGTGGTTGTTATTCTGTGGTAAGTTTCTTTAAGTTTTCAGTTTTTCTTCGTGGTTTTATTCTATTCTGTCAAATTTATAAAAAGTGAATAATGTCAAGATTTTTTTTAATAAAGAATTTTTTTCAGAAATCGTAAAATTTATAATTTATCTAAAAAAAATTAATGGAATTATTTTATTTTCATTAAGGGCTCACCCAATTTGTTGAAAACTTTTGAAAGAAATACAAAAAATAATAATTTTATTTCTGATAAAAAAATTTTTTTTTTTACTTATTTCCATTCGCATTTTTAAACTAAATAAAAAACACATTGTTGTGGATTGTGACTTCTTTTTTTTGATCAAATTGTCAGTAAAAAAAAAAAAAAGAATGCCTGAAATTGTCAATAAAGATAATGTGCTCTCTGCACAGGTCAGATGTCGCCACACAATCTTCGTGAAAAACAAAAGCTGAAGAAACGCATTTTAAATAATTTAAATGCTTCTTTTTTTTTTATTACATTTCGGTTTTATGATTTAAAAGATAATAATAGCGTTATAAGGAAACAATCTGAATTAAAAGAAAAATGCGCGGACCTGAAATTTTTTACTTAAATTTTTTCAGACGAAAGTTAACTTTCAAATACAGTATAACCCGAATATAAGATTGTATCTTAGAAATGAGTGCACGTAAATCGGAGATATGGACAACATTAACAACGTTTATTCTGCCCAGCGGATACAACAGGAAACTGACTCCTCACTTCTTCTTCTATGTGCCCTGTCCCTTCAGGACGTAGGCAATCATGGCTTTCCACTTTTCCCTATCCCTGGTGGCTCTTAGCACGCTTTCTCCAGTTACATCATGCAAACCCTGTTCTGTCATCCACCTGCTCAGGTTCTTCAAATATGTTATCCACTGCTTAACCCCTGTCTCTTTTCCCCTCTGTCTGGCCTGTTAATATAAGGTTCTCCAAGCCCTCCTTCCTCATTGCATGTCCCAGGAACTTTAGCTGTCTCTTTCGGATGCTCAATATTAATTTCCTTTTTCTTTCCAAAACTTCATCATTGCTCACATGCTTGATCAATGATATCCGCAGCATCCTTCTATAGAACCACATTTTAGTTGCTTCAATTTTTTCCTTCATCTTTGATGATATTGTTATTCACTGCTATATTGAAGAACTGACATCACATTGCAATCCAGTACTCTTTTCTTTGCTTATAGCAAAATCTTCCTGTCTCTTAACACTCTACTCAGCTTCTGGAACGTGTCCTTCGCCATGCCAATTCTCCTTCGGATTTCTGCGTTGCACTTTCTGTCTTCTGTTAGAATACTTCCTAGGTATTTAAATTTTTGTACCTGCTTGATTTTAGTATCCCAACCTGTATTTGTCATTTTGGGTTACCCTTTTTGTTGATGACCATGTATTCGGTTTTCTTGCAGTTTATTTGTAGTCTTTTCTTGTCACTCTCTTCCACTACCTTCTGCATGCGGTCTTGTAGTTTCCTTTCTGTGCCTGCTATCAGCACTATATCATCTGCATAACTTATATTGTAAAAATTGTGGCCTTCAATGACAAATCTTGTTATAACATCTAGGGTCCTCAGTATAATCTCACTGTACAAGTTGAATAGATCCGGTGAAAAGACACATCCTTGTCTTACGTACCTTTCTATCATTGTGTATCTGCTGAATTCGTTACATGTCTGTATGCATGCAGTTTGCTTCCAGTAGAAATTCTTGATTATTCTTAATCAACCCCAAAAATGATGCCCATTTTTTTTTCATTTTTTTAAGCTCTTGTTTACTTATTGTTTGTGATATTTCCTTCTACTGGTTAACTGTTGTATGGAGACATGCATGTATATATCCCACAGGATATGAAAAAATTAAACAATTGATTATAAAATCTTGCCACATAATTCAGTCTATGACTGTGGTTTTTGGATATTGTCAAGAATCTCAAGATATGTAATAGTAGCATCAGACGAGATATGAAATCAATATTCAATACATGGACAAATGACAGATTTATAAATGTGCAAGATGGATTCTGGCTGGGAAAGATTTTCAGGCACAATACAGTGAACCAACTCTCCTAGCAACAGATCTATCAATTGGTTCAATATAATCTTTCCACTACATATCTGCGGAAAACATTAGTCTGAGAAGACACAATGAGTCACTCTCCTGGAGATAGACTCAGGCAAGAAAAATTGTATCTTGACACAGTGGACCAACTTTCCTAGCAGTAGATCTAGCAATTGATTCAATATAATAATTCCACTTCATATCAGTGGAAAACATGAGACCAACTCTAAATCATAACTTCATATATCAAAACTTAAAACCAAAATTCAGTAGTTGCATCTGGTCTGCTCAACAATAAAATGATGAGACCTCATTGCCAATCTAGTAGCATGCTTAAATTCATGAAGTCAAGCCACCAACGAGAAAAGCTCTTCAGAACATGAAAATACTTGTAGAAAAGACAGAGGGAAGCCATGTCATATTGGTGGGAAAGTGACTGAAGTTGAGATGCCAGGTCAGGATTGATTATACTGCAAATTCTTCTTTGAATTTTGTTAAGAATCTCAAGATATATAATCATGGCTTCAGACCAGATATGGCAGCTATATTCAGTGAACGTACAAATGGTAGATTTATAAATGTGCAAGAGAGATTCTGACAAGAAGAATTGTCTGGCATGACACAGTAAATCAATTTTCTTAGCAGTAGATTCAATATAATCACTCTTCTTCCTGTTCATGGAAAACATGAGTCCAACAAAATGCAAGTGAGTCCAAGAAGGCAAAAGTTTAGCAGCAGCCATGCTGATGGAAGGCAGAAAAGGCTGTCTGTGGTGATTAAATGAAAGCAGTTTACTTTTGGAGGCATTAAAATTTACAAGCCATTCATTGCCCCAGTTAACCTCTGATTGAAGCTCCTTTTCAAGAGCAGTTGAATTAACTTTCCTAGCAGTAGACCTAGCAATTGATTCAATATACTCACTCTTAATGTCAGTTGAAAATATGAGACCAACTATAAATAATGTAAATTCCACATACAAGAAATTCAAACAGAAAAACATAGAACTTAGTTTTATTAACCAGTAGTGAAATATCTTCTGTTTCTACATCAAATGGTATCTTTCTCTATCATTTAAAAAAAAATTTTCCTTGTTGAAATCAAATTAAAAAAGCATTAGTATATTTTATAGGTGAGAACTGAAAAAATGTATTCCAAGTGAAAATATCTATATAGATTTGTGAATTTTATTTTTATGTTTTGATTACATTTTTCTTGTAGTAATATTTCTTCTTTTGTTTTTCTTTCCATAAATAAAGAAACGTAATAAAGGTAAGTCCACGCTCATTCTTTTTCCTTAAAACCTTTGGTTAATATTACAGGGTTGCTCATTTCTTTGAAGGCTTGGTCATAAATTTAGTAAAATAAGTCATGAATGGAAAACTTCATTTGAGAAAAAATTAGTGTGAATAATCTGGAGAATATTTTTGATACATTTATTTAATGAATTAGCAGTTATCAATTAGCAGTATCAATAACTGTTTTTGGTATCCAATGACTGCTTTAATATGAGATTTGAAAAGTTGACATGCTCTATTTTTTTCAATAGAAAATGATCTCTTCAACTTGCTGTAAAAAGATTTACAAATCTAGCGGCTGGAAAAATAATTTTGGAAGAATAATGAATATTTTCTTTAGCTTGTATTAAGTTGTATATTGTAAGAAAATTATTTTACATTTTTAGTTTTTCTCTTTGTAAAAATTTAAAATAATTATACTTGAAAGAGTACTGAAGTTCAACTTGACTGGGTTGCCAACAACTGGTTGTGAACTGCTTGATTTTATCAATATTTTTGCATATTATGTGCAACATTAGGAATACATTCAGTGTTGTCTTTTTCCTATACTGGTTGTCAATTACAGAAAGAGAACCAGTTTGCTGTGATATTTAAAAAATTGTTAGAGGAGAAGAGTTTCCAATAGTTATTTATGCAAAAGTATCTTGTCAATTACTTTTTTTGCACCAAGCAAGGCAGTACCGCTACTAGTGAACATTGGGTCACAAGAGAGAAGATTGAAAAGAAAGAGGAACAAGATACTTAGGGTAGAGACATGAGAAAGATGGGAATCAAGGGGATAAAAGATGGCAATTGATGTTGCACTTAAAATCTTGGAGATTGTATCTATCAGGAAAGCAAGTGTATGGAAGGGAGTTACAAAAGCAGAAAGTGCAATAAAAGAAACTATTAGAGTAGATGAGACAGTTACATTTGACTGTTTTTACTGTAAAAGGGTGGAACCTAGTCGCCAGTCTAGTAGCATGGGTCAGTTTGTGTAAAAGGGGCAACTGGAAATTAGTTGGTTAGAGCAGAAGCTGTGAAAATATTTGTAGAATAGGACAGAAGGAAGCCACATCCCGACCATGTGAAAAAGTCGTGCTGACAAATCAGGATTACAGATCCTCCTTTAAACTTTGTCGAGCGTATCAAGATGAATAGCAGCAGTGCCTGACCAGATATGGTGACAGTAATTCAATGCACGGATGAATGGTAGATTTGTATATGTGCAAGATCTGACAAGATTCCTTATACCAGTCACTAACCATTATATCACCTGCCTATCCATATGTGATACTTCTATCATAAGTAATTAACATTAAGTAATTATAACAGCTAATTAACATCAGTTAAGTATAACAAGCAATTTACATTACATTAAGTAATTATAATAACTAATTAACATTGCTATAAAATTATTCTTTCTATTATTTTCATAGTTATCTTATATATGATATCAGAATACCTGCTATTTTATTACCCACATATTCGTTTATGATTCTTTACATATGGACATGCCATATTGTTGTAGTTAATTTCCAATCAGTTTCATTCTGTATTTTCCAATCATCTCTCTCACTGTTTTTATTAATCTAATTTTTAAAAAAGTTGCACAATAAAACCTAAAAGATTCACAATTATACATAAAAAAATTCATCAGAAAGAATGGTGACAAAAAGAAAATGATTAGACATCCATCTTCCTATGCACACAGAAAAGAGATTCATTCAAATATAGCATGAAGAAATGGAGAGATGTTAAAGATGGGATAATTTCTCTTAAGTAGTATGAAATTTTTGTTCAGCCATTATTAAAGACAATTGTTGATAAGTTTGAAATGCTCAAGCACAAATTTCTTTTTTTTTTTGTAAGATGACAAGTGACGTTTATGTTTAAACCCTTTGACCTAGTATTATTAGTAATTCAGTTTTATCATTTAACATTTTAAAATTCTCATTAATCCTCTTTGATGAAAGTTGAACGAAAAGCTGTCCACGTAAAAGGACTTACATCACGTTTTCTTTTTGACTTGTTGATTTCAACATGTCTCTGCTTTGTCATGCTAAATTTATTTTTTTTACCAAAACAAAATTTAGTTACATTGAAATCTCTTCAAATATTTAATCTTGAAATTTCAGATGCCTCACCATATCAAAATAAACAAACAAAACAAAACTTGCCTCAAAGTGAGTACATTATTTCATTTTTATAATTATTTAATTTTTTTTTTTTTGAGTATGGAGAAAGTGGTCCAAAAGTTTTTCTCAAATATATATATATACATGTGTGTGTGTGTGTTTGTATATATATTATTAATTACTATGTGCAAACTACAAACTACTACAAAATTGTACATTTTCTTTTGAAATTAAAAGAACAATGTCTAATCAGGTAGTTAATAATGATGTTATTGTTAATTAATACGTTAAAACAATTTGTTTTTAAAGAAAACATTTCCCTTTATTTTTGGAGTTTTTTTTTTCATACGATGTAAAAAGAGAATAAAAAAGTGGAAAAGAAACAAAAACACAGATATATATATATATATATATATATATATATTAGTTTTAATGTTCAGCCCAAGGTAAAGGTTGACCAGACTGAGTAGGAGGGAGATGTGTTACTCTGATAAAAGAGATCAAAATTTAACTCCATTCAGATTCCTATTTTTTAAATTTCAGCCAGTCGTCTCCAGCTTTTCTTTCTCACTGTTTTTATTAACTAATTAAAATACAGTTGTACCATCATGATTAATGATTTGCAATTATTAAAAATTCACTAGAAAAGATATTGACAAAAATACAAAAACAAGATAATCATAAACCCCAAGAAAGATGCATTTAAATTTCAAAAACAAAGTATACTTATAAGAGTACTGAAAGTTACTTGACTGGGTTGCCAACAACTGGTTGTGAACTGCTTGATTTTGTCAATATTTTTGCATATTATGTGCAACATTAGGAATACATTCAATGTTGTCTTTTTCCTACACTGGTTGTCAATTACAGAAAGAGAGCCGGTTTGCTGTTATATTTAAAACATTGTTAGAGGAGAAGAGTTTCTATGAGTTATTTGTGCAAAAGCAGCTTGTAAATTACTATTTCTTTTTTTTTTTTAATAGATTTGCACTAAGTGAGGCAGTACTGCCACTGGTGCACAGGGTGTTACAAGAGAGAAGATTGAAAAGAAAGAGGAACAAGATACTTAGGGTAGAGACATGAGAAAGATGGGAATCAAGGGGATAAAAGATGGCAATTGATGTTGCACTTAAAATCTTGGAGATTGTATCTATCAGGAAAGCAAGTGTATGGAAGGGAGTTACAAAAGCAGAAAGTGCAATAAAAGAAACTATTAGAGTAGATGAGACAGTTACATTTGACTGTTTTTACTGTAAAAGGGTGGAACCTAGTCGCCAGTCTAGTAGCATGGGTCAGTTTGTGTAAAAGGGGCAACTGGAAATTAGTTGGTTAGAGCAGAAGCTGTGAAAATATTTGTAGAATAGGACAGAAGGAAGCCACATCCCGACCATGTGAAAAAGTCGTGCTGACAAATCAGGATTACAGATCCTCCTTTAAACTTTGTCGAGCGTATCAAGATGAATAGCAGCAGTGCCTGACCAGATATGGTGACAGTAATTCAATGCACGGATGAATGGTAGATTTGTATATGTGCAAGATCTGACAAGATTCCTTATACCAGTCACTAACCATTATATCACCTGCCTATCCATATGTGATACTTCTATCATAAGTAATTAACATTAAGTAATTATAACAGCTAATTAACATCAGTTAAGTATAACAAGCAATTTACATTACATTAAGTAATTATAATAACTAATTAACATTGCTATAAAATTATTCTTTCTATTATTTTCATAGTTATCTTATATATGATATCAGAATACCTGCTATTTTACTACCCACATATTCATTAATGATTCTTTACATATGGACATGCCATATTGTTGCAGTTAATTTCCAATCAGTTTCATTCTGTATTTTTCAATCATCTTTCTCACTGTTTTTATTAATCTAATTTTAAAAAAAGTTGCACAATAAAACCTAAAAGATTCACAATTATACATAAAATAATTCATCAGAAAGAATGGTGACAAAAAGAAAATGATTAGACATCCATCTTCCTATGCACACAGAAAAGAGATTCATTCAAATATAGCATGAAGAAATGGAGAGATGTTGAAGATGGGATAATTTCTCTTAAGTAGTATGAAATTTTTGTTCAGCCATTATTAAAGACAATTGTTGATAAGTTTGAAATGCTAAAGCACAAATTTCTTTTTTTTTTTTGTAAGATGACAAGTGACGTTTATGTTTAAACCCTTTGACCTAGTATTATTAGTAATTCAGTTTTATCATTTAACATTTTAAAATTCTCATTAATCCTCTTTGATGAAAGTTGAACGAAAAGCTGTCCACTTAAAAGGACTTACATCACGTTTTCTTTTTGACTTGTTGATTTCAACATGTCTCTGCTTTTTCATGCTAAATTTATTTTTTTTACCAAAACAAAATTTATTTACATTGAAATCTCTTCAAATATTTAATCTTGAAATTTCAGATGCCTCACCATATCAAAATAAACAAACAAAACAAAACTTGCCTCAAAGTGAGTACATTATTTCATTTTTATAATTATTTAATTTTTTTTTTTTTTGAGTATGGAGAAAGTGGTCCAAAAGTTTTTCTCAAATATATATATATATATACGTGTGTGTGTGTGTGTTTGTATATATATTATTAATTACTATGTGCAAACTACAAACTACTACAAAATTGTACATTTTCTTTTGAAATTAAAAGAACAATGTTTAATCAGGTAGTTAATAATGATGTTATTGTTAATTAATACGTTAAAACAATTTGTTTTTAAAGAAAACATTTCCCTTTATTTTTGGAGTTTTTTTTTTCATACGATGTAAAAAGAGAATAAAAAAGTGGAAAAGAGACAAAAACACAGATATATATATATATATATATTAGTTTTAATGTTCAGCCCAAGGTAAAGGTTGACCAGACTGAGTAGGAGGGAGATGTGTTACTCTGATAAAAGAGATCAAAATTTAACTCCATTCAGATTTCTATTTTTTTAAATTTCAGCCAGTCGTCTCCAGCTTTTCTTTCTCACTGTTTTTATTAACTAATTAAAATACAGTTGTACCATCATGATTAATGATTTGCAATTATTAAAAATTCACTAGAAAAGATATTGACAAAAAGCAAAAAAACGAGGTAAAATCCTAAGAAAAATACATTCAAATTTCTCAAAACATGTGACAGAGATTCTTGACATTTAAACTTCCAGTCACAAACAAACAAACTAAAAAGTTACCTGAAAGTAAGTTTATCATTTAATTTATTAAAGTTTCTCAAAGTACATACACTAGTGGGTGCGATGGGTAAATTGTCGCCATTTTAATGTTTTAATTTTGTATATCAGTTTTGTTTGTTTTTCATTTTTTCAACTGCATATTATAGCAGGGTCAGTTGGGCACCATCTGGGAGAAAAAGAGCTCAGTTATGCATGTCATTTTGCTAGAAATTTGGCAAAAGCATGCTATTATTTCTGGAATTCACTCCAAAAGCTCTAATACAAACATTTCAGAGTGTTTGGGTCTCAGTCTGAGAAAAATGCTGAAGATTCAGAAAGAGTTGAATCCTGTGTCTGGCAACAGGACTCTGCACCATGCTATACAAGCAAGAGAACACAGTCATGGCTGTCACTCAATTTTTGTGACCACACCATACCTTATATCTGGTCACCTAACTCGCCAGACATCGTCCTGCTTGATTATTATGTTTGAGACGCAGTTGAGCTAGAGGCCAACAAAACTCCTTGTGACATCAAAAATGAACTGATTATGGCAGCAATCACCAACAAAGAGACTGTCCAGGAGAGTTGCAGGAGATTGTGAAGTCATTTCATGGCTGTGGTTGAAGCCAATGGCAATTTTATTGAATAAATTTACTTTAGTATTTCAAGAGATTTTTGTGTATTTTTGGTAAATATGTCTGAGTCATTTTGCATCAAATCAACAAGCGTCTGACCATCATTGACACAGATTTTTTTTCAAATTTGGTACACTTATAATAGAAACTGAATGGTACTTATTTTACAACTTTAGATTAAGGTTTTTTGAGATATGACTCTTTTGAAGTTTGCTAAAAAAGGTGAATTCTTGAAAATAGTCACAAAGTTTAAATATCAGTATCTCAGTTGCCAGTCACTAACAAACAAAACAAAAGTTACCTAAAAGTAAGTTTATTATTCATTTATTATTTTACAAGTTATAAATTATATACTATTTCAAAGTACATGAAAAAAATTAATATGTAGAATTACAAGCATTTTACTGAGTTGGACCAAATTCAAAATGGTGGATATTGGTATTTGTAACTATATGCTAAAATTTTCATATTTCCCAATATTGTCAAGTTGTATATCTTTAGAAAGCTCTTTGAATACGGGTCAGTAGCCACATAAGAACTATGACCATAAACTCAACAGAATTTGTATTATTTCTGTTTAAATGTTGACCAACATGGTGGAAAACAAACAACCTTATTATTGGTTTTGTTTACATTTATATTATACAACAAACAAATTTTTATCTGAAACAGTGACTTAATGAAAATAATTATTTAAAAAAGTGTCATGAATTAATGTTAACATAAAATAATATGAAAATATACAGCAATTGAAGTTAATGGTTAACAAATTTTTGCTGACATTTGACATGGTTCACTAAATGTAAGAAACAATAAAAATTTTTTGTTTTTTAATTTTTATAATGTTAAGTTTTGATCTGAAAAAGTGATACATTCAAATAAATATTTTCTTTTTAATTCTTAACATTTAGAAAGAGATTAATAAACAAACCTATTTTCTGCTTGTTGGAATGCATGTTTAAATAGAAAATAAAATTTGGATAGGCAAACCACTTATTTTCAATCAAATTTTTGTGATAGCCAACTTTGATTATATTTTTACTGAAGGTTACTTCAAGAAATTTACTTTTCTAAAATATTTGAAACATTTTCCATGTCAATTTTCCAAATTTTATAAGTTCTAACAGTGTCAGTTATTGGATCAAATAAACAAAGAATATCAGAATAATTTAAAATGAATATGAAATAGGGAGATGGTAGAATGTTTTTTAAATTAACCTTGTGACAAACATAACCAAACCCCCTACAACTTAACGGGTATTAGAATTATCAGAGGTTGAAGGTTGGAATTAATAAAAGTATGTCACTTGTACGTTAAAGTAGAATTTTATTAACAGAACAGAATAACGTCAATTTATAGGAGTTAAATGTTCCAAGAGAAATAGTAGTAAGGAGATAATTGAATCCAGAGCTTGTAGTTGTATGTAGGCAGTTCTAGTTGTGTGTAGGCAAAGATTAACAGGATAGTAATGAAGTCTGTGTTCCTTTACATTTTTTATAGCCAGCGAGAATGTGAATAGGAAGGTAAAGCAATAAAGGAAAATTGTACTTATCAAAGTTAACTTTTAGGAGTCCGTTGACGTATCTTGTTGTTGTTGTTGTTTTCTTTGTTGACTGCAAGAATGGCAAGGATGGAGAAGAAGAGGTAAAAGAAAATCACACATGTGAAGGAGGAAAACAAATGTGTGTCGGGACGTTATGTCCGGGTCAGTGACTTGAAGTTTCTTTTGTCACATCTTGGCATTGTCTAATCTTGCTTCCATCTCTCTGACTGATTCGACTTTCTTTCTTTTATTGCAAAAGTCTTTTTCACATTGGATTGTTAACTATTCTTTTAGTTTTGCAAATAACTTCCTTTCATTGGTTAGAAAATTAATTTAACATTGGATTGTGAAATTTGGCTTCAGCTCTTTCTTTCACTATGGAGTCAATCATTTTTCTTATTTCCAAATAGTAGTTTTCGTTTTGTTTTGCTATTTTGTCATTGTAGGTTGAAATGTATTTCCATAATTGTTGTCTATTTCACCTTTAAACGTCTTGTGTGAAAGTCGTAAGAGTAGGTATGTTTAGTTTTCTTGTATTTCAAAAGCCACAATAAAATAATGTAAGAATAATGAGAAAATAACATATGTGAAATGTTTTTTCTTGTATGATCAAACATTTGTTTTGCTGTCATCATTCATTATAGGGCTATTGCATGATTGCTTTTGCTGCTAATCTCTTAATAGCACCACCTGAACCATCTTATGGTTCTTTCCCATAAAATGTAGCAAAAAGTGCCACTCTGCACCATTACCAAAGTCACCATTACCATTATGATTGCACAAATTGCTAAAATTTTTATAATATGAATTGGCACGATTAGAGAAATAGTTCAGATATTCTATTATAAAGATGTTAAAGTTCCTTTTGCTCTCTCACTCTCTCTTCTTCTCTCTATGTTTATAAGTATGCCTTTACAGGTTTTTCTGTCTCTCAGAAATTCTCTTCTTGATGTTTGCTTAAATTGTCCACCTCTACATTAATCTCTTTCTACAAAGTCATAGACCAAAAACACTGAAACTAATTCAAGTCTGAAGGAACCCATTTTGTTTCCAAAGTTTTATTCCTGCTTTTTAAATGTGTCACAGCATACCTGTTGCTACCCAGGGCAATTGTAAGATTTACTGCCCCTCTAAACTATGTTCGTACCAAACTAGACAACCTCTAAAAATATATATAAGATCACGATTGTGTTATTTTTTGATTGTAGAAAAAACTGTATCCACAACAAAATGAGAAGATGAATATGTATATAAAAATAATTAGAAACAAAGCTTTTTTACATAAATTTTTTACGATAATGATATTTTAGGTAGGACAATGAATATTTTCTTTAGCTTGTATTAAGTTGTATATTGTAAGAAACTCATTTTATATTTTTAGTTTTTCTCTTTGTAAAAATTTAAAATAATTATACTTGAAAGAGTACTGAAGTTCAACTTGACTGGGTTGCCAACAACTGGTTGTGAACTGCTTGATTTTATCTATATTTTTGCATATTATGTGCCACATCAAGAATACATTTAGAATTGTTTTTCTCCTAGACTGGTTGTTAATTACAGAAAGAGAACCAGTTTGCGTCGATATTTAAAACATTGTTAGAGGAGAAGAGTCATCTGTGCAAAAGCAGCTTGTCAATTACTTTTTTTGCACCAAGCAAGGCAGTACCACCACTGGTGCACAGGGGTTACAAGAGAGAAGATTGAAAAGATAGAGGAACAACATACTGGGAGTAGGCATACAGAAAGATGGGAATCAAGGGGATTGTTATGGATATATAGATAGCAGCACACACACACACACACCCATGCATATAAGGGTGGACTTTGCGTAATAACAAGAGGTTGATCACGTGAATGACCAGTGACAGAGTTGGAAGAGCAGGTCAAGAAAAGGCGACCCAAATAAAAGCCAGACAGGAAATAAACCAGACGTCTAAAGTCGGTTATAACTTATGGAAGCAGCAGGAGTTAAACTTTGCGCCAAAACTGATCACGTGAGAAGAGAAAATTAAAGTCAGTATTTAGTCAGTTGCTTGTTGGGTCTTGATGAAGCAAATTGTATTTGCTGGACTCTGATTAACAACGAAGGAAGAGAGATGCATTTGGAGATGATACCCATTTCATCCTAAGTAACTCCGGATAAGAACAAGACCGAAGATGTAAATTCTTATTCATCAAAACAAAAAGGAAAATGGAATTATGCTGTGTATGGAGAAAGAAAGAAATATAATGACGAAGATGAAACAAAGTTATATTAATACCTATGTGTTGACACATGATTGTCGAAAGAAAATATAGTTACGAAGTTGTTATAATTTGTACGCTGATTTCAGTTTATTTGAAGTAGAAAAGAAAGTGAAGTCAACTAACTTATCAAAAGGAGAAGGAAAGAAAGACAACAATGCAGGGAAGTCACCAGATAACAGAACCTGTGTGCTGAAAAGAAATGATGTGCTGAAAAGAACCTGTATGCTGAAAAGAAACTATGTATTGTAATTTCATATTTCAACCACATTGGGTATTCAAAACTAATTCTGAGGTCAAGATCTTTAGACATTCTAATTCATTAAGATTTCTTTTTTTTTTTTTATTCTTTGATTTTGTATTAAAATTTTATATCAAAATTACATTGTCTCGACATTCATCCTTGATTAGTTGTCAGCACCTGTGTTGAAATAAAGCAAACCTGGGAAAGGATTGCCATTTGATTATTCAATCGAATAGCAATCTTACTTTCTTTTCTTATTCAAATAATTGTCCATTTGTAACATCTAGGATAGATGACCAGCATATATTCATAGATGTGAAAATGTTATATATCCAAAGTGGCACATGAACATCTTGATGGGCATTGTCGATGGGTATGTAACAGGGATAAAAGATGGAAATTGATGTTGCACTTAAACACTTGTAGCTATGAGGAAAGCAAGTGTATGGAAGGGAGTTGCAAAAGTGGAAAGTGCAAGGAAAGAAACTATTAGAGTAGATGAGACAGTTACACTTGACTGTTATTATTGTAAAAGGGTGGAATGTAGTTGACAGTCTAGTAGCAAGGGTCAATTTATATAGAAAGGGTAACTGGAAATAAGCTGGTCAGAGCAGAAGCTGTGAAAATATTTGTAGAATAGGACAGAAGGAAGACACATCCCAACCATGAGAAAAAGTCGAGCTGCCAAATCAGGATTACAGATCCTCCTTTAAATTTTGACGAGCGGATCAAGATGACTAGAAGCAGTGCCTGACCATATATGGCGACAGTATTCAATGCACAGATGAATGGTAGATTTGTATATATGCAAGATCTAACAAGATTCCTTATACCAGTCACTAACCATTATATCACCTGCCTATCCATATGTGATACTTCTGTTATAAGTAATTAACATTAAGTAAATATAAAAGCTAATTAAAATCAGTTAAGTATAACAAGCAATTTACGTTAACTAATTATAATAACTAATTAACATTGCTATAAAATTATTCTTTCTATTTTTTTATAGTTATCTCATATATGATATCAGAATACCTGCTATTTTACTACCCACATATTCGTTAATGATTCTTTACATATGAATATGCCATATTGTTGCAGTTAATTTCTAACCAGTTTCCTTCCCAACTCTCCAACCATCTATCTCCCCCCCCCCCGAGCCGCCGCTAGTCTCCGTTTCATGTTCACACTCCCCCCTGGTCTCAAGACCACACATGTGGCAAGGTGGACGTGGCCGCTTGTTGCGGGCACTCCTACGAAGGGGGATTGTCTGGATTTCTTCATCTGAGCTCTCAGAAGTGGCATCGGAATTATCGGCAACAGCGTCGGGGTTCGCAGTCGGACCATCAGACTCGCGGGGCGTAGGTCGGATCCACAGTTCGTCATTGGATGATTCACCACTACCGCTACTTATCAATGGATTCATATTCAGGGCGGGCCGAATGTCCCTCACATGGTGTGGAGTACCATCAACCAGCACGGCCTGCTCACTGACGATGCCGGTGATTCGTCCCCTTCGAAAACTGGTGGTGCACCGGCTATTGGGAGGCTTCACCCAGACGGTGTCCCCTAATTCATACGGCCCTCTTGTTCCCCGCCGATCAGGCAGACGCGCGTCAATGTCCTTGATTCGCACTCGGTAGCGATGGATCGCATTGGCGGGTGCGCTCACAGCAGTCACAGCATCCCTCGGTGTTGCATTATATCTATAGACCGCTTCTGCAATAGTACACGCCTTCCTGGCCGCGGTCCTCTTCACGCTTCGGTGGCACCGCTCTGCTATGCTTTTGCCACTCGGCACATATGCACATCGGTGTCTGAGCCTGATCCTCCACTCGTCTACAAAACGCCTAAACTCTACGCTGCAGAAGGCAGTGTCGTTGTCCGTGAGGATCTCTTCAGGCGGCCCCCTTTCGTAAAATATGGATTCCAATTCACGGATGACACTGGAGGAGTCCTGTCTTGCCAACGGGCGCCAGATTGCGAACCTCGTCGGTCCGCAATCTATTAGTGTGAGGAAGTGCTGGCTGCCATAATGGATTATGTCCATACCCAGTCGGCTCCAAGTCGTGTTTGTTCCCAGCTGACCCCTCTGCCATCTTGCTGGAGCGGGGTCGATCGACTGGCATGTTTGGCATTCCTTGACCACCACTCTCATTGCACTTTTTGACACTGACGGATTGGTCAATTGTACAAAATAGCATGTCCGTCTCACTCCGGGGTGCCCACTGATGTGGTGTATTTCCCTGATTTTGTCCGTCGCCTCAACAGAGGCAAGCAAAATATTAACGGAACTGGCCCAGCTTCTTTCTTCACGGCGTCAATCCATCTCTGAGGCACCCGAGTGAGCCTATCAGCGAGGTTGCAGTTTGAGGTGACAAGTACCACATCCACAGACAGATTGTACTCTGTTACTAGCTTTCTTATGGTCTCCAACCTCCATCTGATCAGCATCTCGCTGGCCGCCTTGGTGCGCACCCTGGCCTTACCTGGTCAGTGTGTTCGATATCCAGTGGTACACGCACAGCGAATCTGTGTGTATGTGTAATTTCTTGACTTTTCACTGGAGCGCCAGGTTGATGCCTTTCGTCACCGCATCGAGCTCTGCCAGGTTGATGTGAGCAGCGTCATTCGTTGGTCGCAGCCAGCAGGCGTCCTCAGTCGCAGCTCCGTTCTTCTCCAGCAGCACACCAATCGCCACAGAGCTCGCATCCACCCACACACTCAATTCATCTCCCTGCACGCACCAGTCTCCCTTTGCGGGGTCATCCTGCTTTACCCTTGCGATGGTCTCCTTCACTATGCGAACCAACAGATCGTCCGTCGTTTCATCATCCCAGTCTTTGGTGACTGCGCTTGCCCTCCTTTTTATGGTGCCTGTTGCTACACGAGTCCATCCACACACTGGTAGGTGCCCCACAAGTTTTCCACACAGGGAGAAGACCACTCGTCTCGTGAAGACTTCGGGTACTTCAGGAACTGCAGTTCCACGCCCCCACTTCAAGGTCCCCCGCTCCTTTCGAACTTTCAGGCCCAAGACACGGGCGCCATCCTCCAAATGTTCCGGGTCCTTGCAAATCAGGCCAAACTCGGCCAGTTTGGTCCTTACGCGTGATGATGATACAATGTCTTCGTTCACATATATGTCATCAAGGTACATCGATGTCCCCTCTTTCATTGTTTCTTGCTGTGACAACACAGCGTTGACTATGGTCTTCATTATTTGGGGTGCCACGTTCAGCCCAAAGCCCAGTCTGGTAAGGCAGTACCTTCTGCCGGCAAACACCACCGTCTGAAACGGCCACATCGTCTCGCTGACCCGGACCTGCAGATACGCTTTTCTTAGATCCAGCAGGGACACATTGGAACCCTGCTGGCGCCATTCTCATAGCTTGCTAGCGCAAACACCAGCATCTGCTGTAAATGCATCAACATGCACATTTAGCTCACGGTAGTCCATCACTGGCCTCACTTTTGCTCCCAGGCAGTGGCGGGGTCGATAGCAAACGCTTTGTATAGGGCTGCCTTGATCCTCAGCGCTACGCACACTGAGGTCTTCTCCTGAAACTGCACTGCCCCCGTCTGCGTTATGTGAACACCACCTAGGGCTCTGATGGCATCATAGCCTAGAAGCAGGTCAAAGTTCAGTGGTTTTTTGAGCGCTGAGGATCAAGGCAGGGACCGTTGGATTTCAATCCAAAGCTCTCCCAGCTGGTTTCTTGCTAGGCCTCTTCGTCTTCTTCCTCCACTTTCCTCCTTCCACCTTTTCACTGTTTCTCTCTGCTTCAGCTTCTCGCCAAGAAATTGGCACCACTCACTACTGGGTGAATAGGTAGGGTTTTTATCTATGACACTCTACCCATAATCCATTTCCTCAGTCTATAAAAATTCCACGGGGGAGGGGGGATCCCCCCCTGGAGCCACCTGCTAGTCTCCCTTTCATGTTAATAATGATGTTCATTAATGTTTTAAAATAATAAAAGCAAAACACTTCCGTTTATTTTTGGATTTTTTTTTCCATAAGATGTAAAAAGATAATAAAAAAGGGGAAAAGAAACAAAAAAATGCAGATATGTACATATTTATGTTCAGCCCAAGTTAAAGTTTGACCAGACTGTGTAGGAGGGAGATGTGTTGCTCTGATAAAAAAGAGCAAAATTTAAAAAGTTCACAGATCTACATTCAGATTTCTATTTTTTTCAGTTTCAGCCAGTAGACTTCAGCCTTTATTTCTCACTGTTTTATTAACTAATTAAAACACAGTTGTGCCATCATAATAAATGATTTGCAATTATTAAAAATTCAGCAGAAAAGATATTGACTCAATAATCCTCTTTAATGAAAGTTGACTGAAAAGCTGTCCATTTAAAAGGAATATATCACTTTTTTTTTTTTGACAATTGATTTCAACATATTTCTGCTTGCTCATGCTAAATTTATTTTTTTCACCCCCAAAAATTGAGTTACATTCAAATCTCAAACATGTATTCTTGAAATTTCAGATGCCTTTCCATATCGAAATACACAAACAGAACAAAACTTTCCTCAAAGTGAGTTCATTATTTCATTTTTATAATTATTTAGTTTATTTTTTTGTGTGTATATGGAGGGAGTGGTCAAAAAGTTTTTCTCAGATATATATATATGTATGTGTTATGTTTTGAAGGCTGTCACAATGCATTGAATGAAATAAAGGAAGGTCGGGAGGTGTTTGTATGACCTATTTATTACATTGATATTTTGAGACTATAATCTCATCAACAGAATGGCAGAGAAATCCTCAGATTGTCCGCGCTTCATCGTGGTCCATGTATGAATGGCTGGCTTTATCCACTGCTGCTGTACATGTGTGTGTGTGAGCGTGTGTGTATGTGTGTGAGTGTGTATGTGTGTGTATTCTAGTTGGGGTTTTTTATGGTCTGATGGTGTGTGCGTATGTGCGCGCGTGTGTGTGTGTTAGTGAGTGAATGTGTATGTGTGTGTATTCTAGTTGGGTTTTTTTTTAATAGATTTGCACTAAGCAAGGCAGTACTGCCACTGGTGCACAGCGGCTTACAATAGAGAAGAGTGAAAAGAAAGAGGATCAAGATACTGGGGGTAGGGATACAAGGGGATAAAAAATGGCAATTGATGTTGCACTTAAACACTTGGAGACTGTAGCTATTAGAAAAGCAAGTGTATGGAAGGGAAATACAAAAGTAGAAAATGCAAGAAAAGAAACTATTCAAGTAGAAGAGGTGATTACATTTGACTGTTTTCACTGTAAAATGGTGGAACCTAGTTGCCAGTCTAGTAGCATGATTCAGTTTGCTCGTCAGAGCAGAAGCTGTGAAAATATTTGTAGAAACGGCAGAAGGAATCCACATCCCAACCGTGAGAAAAGGTCGAGCTGCCAAATCAGGATTGCAGATCCTCCTTTAAATTTTGTCGAGTGTCTCAATATGAATTGCAGCAGTGCCTGACCATATATGGCGACAGTATTCAATGCATGGACGAATGGTAGATTTGTATATATGCAAGATCTAACAAGATTCCTTATACCAGTCACTAACCATTATATCACCTGCCTATCCATATGTGATACTTCTATCATAAGTAATTAACATTAAGTAATTATAACAGCTAATTAACATCAGTTAAGTATAACAAGCAATTTACGTTAACTAATTATAATAACTAATTAACATTGCTATAAAATTATTCTTTCTATTTTTTTATAGTTATCTTATACATGATATCAAAATACCTGCTATTTTACTACCCACATATTCGTTAATGATTCTTTACATATGAACATGCCATATTGTTGCAGTTAATTTCTAACCAGTTTCCTTCCCAACTCTCCAACCATCTTTATCACTGTTTTTATTAAACTAATTTCAAAAAAGTTGCACAATAAAACCTAAAAGATTCACAATTATACATAAAAAAATCATCAGAAAGAATGGTGACAAAAAGAAAATGATTAGACATCCATCTTCCTATGCACACAGAAAAGAGATTCATTCAAATATAGCATGATGAAATGGAGAGATGTTGAAGATGGGATAATTTCTCTTAAGTAGTATGAGATTTTTGTTCAGCCATTATTAAAGACAATTGTTGATATGTTTGAAATGTTAAACCTTAAAATATTTTCTCCCTAAAGTTTTTATCATTACACATTTTTAAAATTCTCAATAATCCTCTTTCATGAAAGTTGACTGAAAAGCTGTTCACTTAAAAGAAATCTATCACTTTTTCTTTTTGACTCGTTGATTTCAACATGTCTCTGCTTTCTCATGCTAAATTAATTTTTTTTACCAAAAAATAATTTACTTACATTCAAATCTCCTCAAACATGTATTCTTGAAATTTCAGATGCCTTTCTACATCCAAATAAACAAACAGAACAAAATTTGCCTCAAAGTGAGTTCATCATTTTATTTTTATAATTATTAATTTTTTTTGTGTGTGTGTATGGAGGGAGTGGTCAAAAAGGTGTGTGTATGTGTGTGTGTGTGTATGTTTATATATATATATATATATATATATATATTTTATTAATTATTATGTGCAAATTACAAACTACTACAAAATTGCACACTGAAAGAACAATGTCTCATAAAGTAGTTAATAATGATGTTCATTAATGTTTTAAAATAATAAAAGCAAAACACTTCCGTTTATTTTTGGATTTTTTTTTCCATAAAATGTAAAAAGATAATAAAAAAGGGGAAAAGAAACAAAAAAATGCAGATATGTACATACTTATGTTCAGCCCAAGTTAAAGTTTGACCAGACTGTGTAGGAGGGAGATGTGTTGCTCTGATAAAAAAGTGCAAAATTTAAAAAGTTCACAGATCTACATTCAGATTTCTATTTTTTTCAGTTTCAGCCAGTAGACTTCAGCCTTTATTTCTCACTGTTTTATTAACTAATTAAAACACAGTTGTGCCATCATAATAAATGATTTGCAATTATTAAAAATTCAGCAGAAAAGATATTGACTCAATAATCCTCTTTAATGAAAGTTGACTGAAAAGCTGTCCATTTAAAAGGAATATATCACTTTTTTTTTTTGACAATTGATTTCAACATGTCTCTGCTTGCTCATGCTAAATTTATTTTTTTCACCCCAAAAAATTGAGTTACATTCAAATCTCAAACATGTATTCTTGAAATTTCAGATGCCTTTCCATATCGAAATACACAAACAGAACAAAACTTTCCTCAAAGTGAGTTCATTATTTCATTTTTATAATTATTTATTTAGGAAGTAAATGATTAGACATCCATCTTCATATACACACAGAAAAAAGTTACATTCAAATATAGCATGAAGAAATGGAGAGATGTTCAAGATGGGATAATTTCTCTTGAGTAGTATGAGATTTTTGTTCAGCCATTATTAAAGACAACTGTTGATAAGTTTGAAATGTTAAACCTTAAAATGTTTTCTCCCTAAAGTTTTTTTTTTGTAAGATGGGAAATGTCATTTATGTTTAAACCCTTTGACCTCTATTATTAGTAATTCAGTTTTATCCTGCAACATTTTAAAATTCTCAATAATCTTCTTTCATGAAAGTTGACAGAAAAGCTCTCCACTTTAAAAGGAATATAACACTTTTTCTTTTTGACTCATTGATTTCAACATGTCTCTGCTTTCTCATGCTAAATTAATTTTTTTTACCAAAAAATAATTTAGTTACATTCAAATCTCCTCAAACATGTATTCTTGAAATTTCAGATGCCTTTCCACATCCAAATAAACAAACAGAACAAAGCTTTCCTCAAAGTGAGTTATTTCATTTTTATAATTATTTATTTATTTTTTTTGTGTGTGTATGGAGGAAGTGGTCAAAAAGTTTTTCTCAAATATATATGTGTCTGTGTGTGTGTGTGTGTTTTCATATATATTATTATTTATTATGTGCAAACTACAAACTACTACAAAATTGTACATAGTGTTTTGACATGGAAAGAACAATGTCTCATCAAGTAGTTAATAATGATGTTAATTAATGTTTTAAAAAAAATTTTTTTAAATTTCCTTTATTTTTGGATTTTTTTTTTCCATAAAATGTAAAAAGATAATAAAAAAGGGGAAAAGAAACAAAAAAATGCAGATATGTACATACTTATGTTCAGCCCAAGTTAAAGTTTGACCAGACTGTGTAGGAGGGAGATGTGTTGCTCTGATAAAAAAGTGCAAAATTTAAAAAGTTCACAGATCTACATTCAGATTTAAATTTCCTTTATTTTTGGAATTGTTTTTTTCATAAGATGTAAAAAGATAATAAAAAAGAAAAAAACACAGATATATATATATATTAGTTTTAATGTTCAGCCCAAGTTAAAGGTTGACCAGACTGAGTAGGATGGAGATGTGTTACTCTGATAAAAGTGATCAAAATTTAAGGAGTTTATGGCGGGTATCTCTTCTCTTATTTCATTTGTAGTGAGAGGTAATAGGATTCCGTAGCATGTTAACGGAATTTGTCCTTGTGGGAACATAGCACACTATAATTCATAAATTCAAGAAAGGCAATTTTTGCGTGTAAAATAACATTTATACATATATACATTTCAATCAATGTTTTACAATTAAATCAATACTTGGAATAAAGGTCCAACAGTAGTTAAAAAGAGTTCATGGAAGGTAAAGATGAGCTGAAAGAAAGGAATGTTCATTTTCAAGTTGCTGTTTCTAAGGTCAGTGAGTCAGTGAGTTGGTTTGTGTGGAATGTCTTAGAAAAGGTCAGTTAGTACTTTGAGAACAGGTGAGGAAGAAGAAGGCGAGCATAGTAGCAGCTTGACATAGGTCAAGGAAGCAACTAATTACTCTCTTCTCTGTCTGTGTCTGTCGGTTGAAGCGGCTATGTCTTCGCTTTTTATAACAGCATTTTTGGATCAACTGGATCGTTTTGAATTTCTTCCTTGTATTTGGATCCAGGCTTCTCATTGGTTGCTAAATAAAATTTGTGATGGCTCACGAAATGGTAATTTGATACTTGATTAATTTTTATTTTCCAACTGGAACATCTGTGTGAACACAGATGCGTACGACGATTTTTATTCATTTGACTTTTAGTTGTGAGAGACCACACATCCGGTTTGTCGCTTTTGTTCGGTTGGTATCACCACAAGTTCACAGATCTACATTCAGATTTGTTTCCTTCAATTTCAGCCAATAGTCTCGAGCCTTTCTTTCTCACTGTTTTTGTTAACTAATTAAAACACAGTTGTACCATCATAATCAATGATTTGCAGTTATACATTAAAAATTCAGTAGAAAAGATATTGATAAAAAGCAAAAAACAAGATAATTATAAACCCCAAGAAAGATACATTTAAATTTCTCAAAATATGTGAGAGATTTACTCTTGATATTTCAGCTGCCAGTCACCAACAAACAAAAGAAAAGTTACCTGAAAGTAAGTTTATCATTCAATTTTTTAAATTTTCTCAAAACACATACACTACTGGGTGCGATGGGTAAATTGTCGCCATTTTAATGTTTCCATTGTGTACATTAGTTTTGTTTGTTTTCATTTCGTCCAACTGCACATTATAGCAGGGTCAGTTGGGCACCATCTGGGGGGAAAAAGAGCTCCATAATGCAAGTCATTCTGCCAGAAATTTGGCGAAAGCATGCTGTTCTTCTTGGAATTCACTCCAAAAGCTCTAATACAAACATTTCAGAGTGTTTGGGTCTCAGTCTGAGGACAATGCAGAGGATTCAGGAGTTTGATCCTGTGTCTGACAACAGGACTCTGCACCATGCTATACAAGCAAGAGAACACAGTCATGGCAGTCACACAATTTTTGTGACCACACCACACCTTATATCTGGCTACCTAACTCCTCAGACATCGTCCTGCTTGATTATTATGTTTGAGACGCAGTTGAGCTAGAGGCCAACAAAACTCCTTGTGACATCAAAAATGAACTGATTATGGCAGCAATCACCAACAAAGAGACTGTCCAGGAGAATTGCAGGAGATTGTGAAGTCATTTCATGGCTGTGGTTGAAGCCAATGGCAATTTTATTGAATAAATTTACTTTAGTATTTCAAGAGATTTTTGTGTATTTTTGGTAAATATGTCTGCGTAGTTTTGTGTCAAATCAACAAGCGTCTGGCCACCACTGACACAGATTTTTTTTCACATTTGGTACATTTATAGAAGTTAACAATAGAAATTGAATGGTACTTATTTTACAACTTTAGATCAAGGTTTTTTGAGATATGACTCTTTTGAAGTTTGCCAAAAAAGTGAATTCTTGAAAATAGTCACAAAGTTTAAATATCAATATCTCAGTTGCCAGTCACTAACAAACAAAACAAAAGTTACCTAAAAGTAAGTTTATTATTCATTTGTTATTTTACAAGTTATAAATTATATACCATTTCAAAGTACTTCAAAAAATTAATATGTAGAATTACAAGCATTTTACTGAGTTGGACCAAATTCAAAATGGTGGATTTTGGTATTTGCATCTATATGCTAAGATTTTCATATTTCCCAATATTGTCAAGTTGTATATCTTTAGAAAGCTCTTTAAGTACAGGTTAGTAGCCACATAAGAACTATGACCATAAACTCAACAGAATTTGTATTATTTATGGTTAAATGTTGACCAACTTGGTGAGAAACAAACAACCTTACTATTGGTTTTGTTTACATTTATTTTATACAACAAATAAATTTTCATCTGAAACAGTGACATAATGAAAATAAATGAAAATTTAAAAAAAATTAAATTTTAATTTTAAAAAAAAGTGTCATGAATTAATGTTGTTATAGTGGAACATCTTGCCATCCCTCGAGAATAGAATGCTTTACCTGATAAAAGACATTAATGAGCGGTACAAAGAAGGAAGGTCTTAGGCGAAGACATTCACTATTTGATAGTCTATTCCACTCCAACCCGTTGCTTGCCTATATGTGTTTTATTGTTAATTGTGCCTTAGTACAATAAATCTGTTATACCTTATTCCTGGTGTTAAGTACCATTCTTCAACTGATCTATTTACACTGTATTCCTTTTCGGGATATATCAGTTTGGCGATGAAAATGACTGTCTCCTGATACTAGTTTGGCGAACTAGGAAAACTACCACCGGATATCAATTGGCAACAGAAAAAAGTGAATTCACATGGAAATTTCAGTTGTCAAATAAGGATTAGGACTCCTAAGGAAATACAATCGTATTAAACGAGGAGACATAAAATATGAGCGCTAAAGAAAATATTTCAGCTGAGAACTAAAATAAGAGCCTTCAACAGTGACGACCATAAAAAAAAGAATAAGTTAAGGTAAGAAGTAGTTTTTTATACTCCTTCATAAAAAAAAACACTACATTTTTTTTTCTTGCCAAATTTTTAACTTATTGGTCAACTGTATGGTTGAATTTTTATTTTTCCATATACATATTTTTGTTGTGTATGGAACATGGAGCAATTAGCAGAATTTATGAAGACGCTAGGCATAGCGGTGCAAGAACTAATACAACAACAGCAAAGTCAACAAAAACAACAAACAGATCTTCAACAACAAATTATAAAACAACAAAAGATGTTTTGCAAAAAATATTATTAAAGCAAGGTGAACCAAAACAAGGTTCCAGAATTTTCTCTGCGGAGGGCATATCAAACTCTCTTTCAGAATTTTTGTAAAAACCGGAGGAAGGAATAGCTTTTCCTGCATACTTTAAAAGGTACAAAACAATTTTTTCAAAAAGGTGCCAATCCTGAACCGATGAAGAAAAAATTCTGCTTTTGTAAAAAAAAATTGGTGCTCAGGAAGATACTAAGTACATGAACTTCATTTTGCCAAAGAAATCAGAAGAGATTTCATTTGACGAAACTGTTGAAATATTATCGAAAGTGTTTGGCGAACAGGACAGTTTGTTTCATATATGGTATAAATGCTTAAATATCGTGAAAGAAGGAAGTTTATTCAAAGATTTTAGCAATGTTAGAGCATGATACGGACATAACTTTGCAGAAAGTATCAGAGGAATGCCAGAAGTTGATTAATATTAAATGAGATAATTTATGTATTGAAAAGAAGAGTATTGCTTGAATACATCAAGTAAAACAACGTGCCTACAAAGAAGAAAGACCATACTGTAAATCATGTGGCAACACTAATCATGCTAAATACAAGTAAAGGCTATTTTAGAAATAAAATATGTTTTGAATGTGCGCAAAAGGGGCACAAGGCAGTAATGTGTAGAAAGAAAAATTATCGAAAGCCTAAAAGGATAAATATGGTATTATCTAAAAAAGTTACGAAGGATTTTGGTACAAGAAAGTACGTAGACATTAAATTAAATGGTCAAAATATTACTTGTTTGCTAGATACCGGGAGTGACATTTCCACAATTGATGAAAATACTTGGAGAAAAATAGGCTGACCAAAGTTGTAGAACACTAAGAAAATTGTGAGAAGCATTTCAGGTAACAAGTTGAAATTTCGCAAGGGTGAATTTTTTGCAAAGGTAGCATTCGACGGCAAAATCCACAAAACTAAAGTCTATGTGATTTTGGGAAAAAATGCAAATTTATTTGACATTGATTTAATTGTATTGTTTAATTTATGGGAGAAACTCATGAATATGTTTTGTAGGAAAATGAATGTGCCAAATATAGAAATGTCTAAACAGACAGAAAGATTTGAAGAATGAATTTACTGAAGTCTTTGCGGATGAACTTGGTTGTTGTATTCAGACAGAAGTGAAATTTGAACTAAAAGATAACATAAAACCAGTATCCAAACCAAAAAGAAAAGTTCCCTTTGCATCATTAGAGATGATAGATAAAGAGTTACAGAGATTGGATGAGAACGCAGTAATTAAGAAGATAGATTACTCTGAGTGAGCATCACCTACAGTCTACGTAAAAAAGAGAAATAATAAAATAAGAGTTTGCGCAGATTTCTCAACCAGACTGAATGAGTGTTTAAAGGATCACACGTATCCACTCCCCACACCAGAGGAGATATTTTCAAGGTTGAATGGGGGCAAAATCTTTTCAAAAATTGATTTGTCAGAAGCTTATCTACAAGTCAAGGTCAAGGAGGAATGTTCTAAATATTTAACTATCAACACTCATAGAGGATTGTATAGGTTGAAACGTTGACTGTTCGGTTTGAAGGTAGCACCGAGTGTATTTCAGCAAATTATGGATACGATGTTGTCGGGCCTAGATTATGCAATGGCATACTTGGACATTAATAAAAAGTGAAAATGTGGAAGTGTATAAAATTCATGTCTGTGAAGTTTTCAAAAGAATTAAGAATTATGGATTCAAGATAGGACTTGAAAAGTGCGAGTTCTGTATGAATAAGATTGAATATTTGGGCCAAATAATTGATCATAAGGGAAGGAAACCTAACCCAAACAGAACTGAAGTGATAAAAAATATGCCTACTCCGGATAACGTGACTAAGTTACAATCATTTCTGGGCCTCCCAAATTACTACAATCTATATATTCCTAATATGCATGATTTAAGAGCACCATTAAACAAATTATTAGAAAAAAATAAAAAGTGGTATTGGACAAGGGAATGCAACAAAGCATTTAAAAAAAATTAAAAAATGCTTATTGTTTGATTTAGCTTTAGTGCACTTTCATTCAAATAAAGAATTAATTGTAGCATCGAATGCGAGTGAATATGGCATACGAGCTGTTCTTTTACATAAATTTGAGGATGGCGTATCAAACCTATTGCTCATGCCTTGAGAGCATTGCTTCCAGCGGAAAAAAATTATAGTCAGATGGAGAAGGAAGTGCTCGCTATAATTTATGCTGTAAAGAAATTTCACAGATTCATTTATGGGAGATTGTTTGTGCTACAAACCGACTATAAACCATTATCGTCAATTTTTGGGTCGGAAAAAAGGAGTACCTACTCATTCCACAAACAGGTTTCAAAGATGGAGTGTGATTTTATTAAATTACAATTTTAAGATGCAGTTTATTTCGTCTAAGGAAATCGCTCATGTGGATTGTCTTTCAAGACTAATCCCGAAAACCTCTGAGTTGTTGGAAGAAACAGTGATAGCAGCGTTAAAAGAAGAGAAAGAACTTGCAGATGTACTGGTGAAAACCGTTAGTAAATTACCGGTAATGCTGGAGGAAATTAATAAAATGGCGAAAATGGATGATTACATTTCAAAGATGATTAAACAAGTGAAAGGGAATTTTTTTTTTTTTTAATCATTTCACCCCAAGCAAGGCATTCCACTGCCACTATTGCGCTTGGGGCTACATCGGGGAAGGTAAATAGAAAGAGTGGTTAGATATAGGAAACGTCAGAAGGCGGGGGGTGATAGATAGTTGGGTGGATGGGAAGAGTGTTTGAAAGAATGGAAACGGGTTAGTGTGTTAGGAGGTGTCTATTGACCTTACATTTAAATTCCCAGAGATTGTAGCCATCGGGGAAGCAGTCATGTGGAAGGGAATTCCACAGTCGAGAAGTGCGAGAAAAGAAACTGTTGGAGTAGAAGTTGCGGTTGCATTTTATCGGTTTCACTGTAAAAGGGTGGGATCTAGTTGCTAATCTAGTATCTCATGCAAATTCGAACCTAGGGGGCACCAGTGATCTAAGTTCATCGGAGCAGAAGCCGTGAAAGTATTTATAGAAGAGACACAGGGAAGCCACGTCGCGCCGGTGAGAGAGACTGCAGGTGGTCTGCTAAGTCGGTATCGATCACATTACAGACCCTCCGCTATCCCTTGTCGAGAAGCCTAAGGAGAGTAGCAGGGGCACCTGACCAGATATGGAAACAGTATTTCAATACACGGGTGGATGGTAGATTTATAAATGTGCCGGATAGATTCAGACAGAAAAAACCTCCGGGCCCTGCACAGAGAACCGACTTTCATAGCAGCGGATTTAGCAATGGATTCGATATAGTCATTCCACTTGAGGTCCACTGAGAGTGTGAGACCAAGGAGGCGTAGTGTTTTACTCTCTGGGAGGCAAGCCTGGTCCATGCTAATGGGAGGTAGGTGCGATGTCTATGATGGTTAATTGATAGTAGCTTCGTTTTAGAAGCATTAAAATTTACGAGCCATTTCTTACCCCAGTCCACTACGGATTGGAGGTCCTTTCCAAGCTCAGCTGCAAGGTTAGCTTTGTCGCCCACACCAGATTTTTGATTGAGGTGAGAGTAAACTGTGGTGTCATCGGCATACATACCTACTTGGGATCTTATGGTATCAGGGAGATCATTAATGTAGATCAGAAAGAGCGTAGGACCTAGGATAGAGCCTTTGAGGGACACCCGCGTTCATATGGTAGTTCTGGGAGGCATGTCCATTTAATACCACTTTCAATGTGCGGTTAGATAGGAATGACTGGATTAGTTCAAACAATTGTCCAGCTATACCATAGCTCCGCAGTTTGCATAGGAGGCCTGCATGCCAAACTCTGTCAAACGCTTTAGAGATATCCAAGGCAACGGTTCGGGCTTCGCCATTCCTGTCGAGTGCCTGGTATATATACTTGGTGACGGTCGTTAGCATATCAGCAGTAGACCTGGTGAAGTGGAAATCGTACTGCTTGTCCGAGAGGAGCCTGTGTGCTGTGAGGTGCTGAACCACCTCGGCGTTGATAATGGCCTCGAACACTTTGCCAAAGATCGGAAGAAGGCTGATAGGGCGGTAATTTGCGGGGTTCGAGGGTTCTCCAGTGTTTTTTAATATAGGAACTACAGAGGAAGATTTCCAACAGGCAGGAAAGCAGGAAGCAGAGAGGCAGAAGTTGTAGAGCCTAGAAAGGACAGGAGAGTTCCGGGGCACATTTCTTTAAGACTATGATTGGGATTCCGTCCCCTCCGCTCGCTTTGTGAGGGTCAAGTTTTAAGATTATCTTAGAGACAAGCGAAGGGTGTAATGTGGACATCATTTAGTTGTGCCTCTGCTCTAGGTGAGAAGTCGGGTGTAAAAACTCCAGATGAGTCCAGACTCGTATTGTTCGAGAATCTCCGTGCAAAGCATTCAGCCTTGTCTGCTGAGGAGGTGAGGACCTTAAAATTATTGATTAGTGTGGGTATTGTGGACTTGCTCTTGTTAAGTACTCTTTTACAGAGTCGCCAGTAGTCTTTGGCGCCGAACTTAGCGGATGCTATACGTTGTTTCATTCTGGCAGCAAACAACATCTTAGCTTCGTTAAGTATCTTTTTACACTTATTACGAGCTGAAGTGAAAAGGTGCCTGTTTTGATCCGACACGTAGCTACGATAGAGTCGGAAGAAATGATTCTGGTGGGCAATGGCGGCCGAGCAAGCGGGCGAGAACCATGGAGACGAATGGGAAGACTTAAGCAGAAATTTCCTGGCCGGGATGAAGGCATCGATGCCAGCCTTAACCCAGGAGGAGACCTTGGATGCACATTCTTCGATGGGAAGAGTCTGGGATGGAAGTGAAGCAGAGGTCTAGTAGTGAGTCCCTTCCATTGGGGTTGTCAGAGAAACGCGTGGGGAAGTCCACCACTTGTGTGAGGGAATTGGGTGATTGAAAAATTCATGGTGTGGACACCAGCAGGGTCGGTGACAAAGTTCTCCAGCCACTTGGTGTGGTGGGCGTTAAAGTCACCAAACACAAATATATGGGCAGAGGGATGGGAAGAAATGGCTTTGTCGATATTGTCAGAGATGCTGTCAAGTAATGAACAGTCAGAGGAGGAAGGGGAGCGGTAGAGAAAGAAAAGATAGCTAATCGAGCTTAGAAGTGAGAGACGGAAGCACATGAAAGAATGATCGAGGGATTCAAGAGATGTCACCCTAGCTAGGAGCAGGTGTTCACTGACATCCACACCAAGCCCATGCATATGAACATTGGAGTCCTTCCTGAAGAGGGGAAGGTAGCCAGGAACGTAAAACTTAGAAGAGGGGATAGAAGGGTTAAGGTTAGTTTTTCATAGGGCTAAGATATCAGGTGAGTTAGTGTGAAGGAATGAATCTACGCTGAGGAAGTTAGTGCAGGATACCACGTATGTTAGTGAAAGAGATACAGACGGCTTTGGGCATTTTCAGACTAGCTGGTTTAGTTTTGCTGTTATGTTTGCTTTTTTCCATAGTGATTCAGTTAAGGAGAGGTCTTAGAGTAGAATCAGTCAGTCACTTGTTTGCAGTATATGAAGGATAGAGACTGGCGCGGCCTACAACATAATGTGGCCTCGGGGTTGCCCACTGAACGTTCATGCAGGGATGCCCTTCCATGCACAATATGGCACTACAAGAACCCCGGTATTATTCAACTGTTGATCAGAGCAGCCTCTTAAGACGCTACGCAAGAGTTCGGGTTTCCTAACTACCAGTCGGAAGCAGCAGCCAGGAAACTGCCAACCCGGTACCCTCAGAATGTAAAGGCGTTGCCACCATACTCCGTAACTGCAAAGAGCTTCCAGCTGAACTAACACTAAGACTGAAGAAGGGGGATGGAGTGTGAGACCGGGCAATAGTATGGACTATCTACTCCAATTGAAAAAAAAGAAAAGAAAAAAAATAAGCAGGAAAGAGTAACTGAAGTTTACTAAGTTTTAACTTAGTATAAGTCGAAAAGAACCTTGGATAGCAAAATCATTTACACAAACTACTTAAGTTAGTGACAAAAGAACAAATAAAAAATAAAATAAACAAAGGGGAACCAAAAAATATTAAAACTTATTAAAAATCAAAGAAAAACAAACTCATTTCCGTTCACTTACCACAAGCAGGTAACACAGAAAAGTTGATTCAAAATAAATTTCTGAAGACAGAAATACAATTTAAAGCATTTTTTCAGATAATATGGATGAGTTAACTACTCTTTGGTAAAAGAGAATGAGAAAAACAAAGGATATAAAGTATCACCATTTTCAATTTGAAATGAAACACTACTGTATGCTCAAAGAGTGGTAATTCCACATGTTCTATGTAAGAGGATATTGAAAGAATTTCATTTGGGTCATCTGGGTATATCCAGAATAAAATCATTAATGAGGAGCTATACATACTGGCCTAGGATGGACCAGGACATGGAAGATTTGGTGAAACATTGTAAAAGCTGTCAGTTAGCAGCAAAATCCCCACCTATAAAAACTCAGCCATGGTGAAAAACAGATATTTCGTGGTCACGGATACATGTTGACTATGCAGGACCATATAAAGGGAGACTATTACCTAATTATTGTTGATAGTTATTCTAAATGGCCTGAAGCTTATAGATTTAAATATCCAACAGCGACAAATACGATAAAGGCGTTAAACAAAGTATTTAGCCGTCTGGGGGTACCAAACACAATTGTGAGTGACAACGGTACTATGTTTATGGGAGCTGAATTTAAACATTATTGTAATTCATTAGCAATGGAACACATAACAATGCCTATGTATAATCTGAGATCAAATGAACAGGCAGAAAGGTTTGTTGACACGTTTAAAAGAGCTATGAGAAAAGCTAATGCAATCAACGCCAAAGACAAGAATATTAAAACATTTCTGATGGTTTATAGAATTATGCCAAATCAGAACATTAATAGAAATTTGTCGCCTGCTGAGGTCATGTACGTGAAAGATTTGATCAATATTTGATAGTCTGTTACCAAAGAAAAAGAAGATTTTTATAAAACCAAACTCTGATATTAAATCTTTCAAAGAAGGAGACAAGGTCTTCTTTAAGAACTATCGGACTGGAAAGTGCTTTTGGGAAGACGGTTTAGTAATTAGAAGAATCGGGAGAGTCATTTACTTAATTAAAGGAGAGAAGTTTGTCTATAAAAGACATATAAACCAACTGAGACACTGCTACATCGAAACCGTTACAAATGACCAAGAGATACCAAGGGAGCTAGTATATAACACATTCCAGATTCAACCACCCACTACCAATGGAGTACCTATGGAAATAACACCTACACCTATTGATTCTTCTAAAAGTGAAGACACAGGGGCTGACAGGAGAAGAAGTAACAGAAAAAGGAAAAGGACTAAATGGCTATGTCCAGATCCTAAGAGAAAAAGATATTAAGAGCAAAATTCTAAGAAGAATTTAACTTTGGGGAAGGTTGTTATAGTGGAACATCCTGCCATCCCCCAAGAATAGAATGCTCTGCCTGATAAAAGACGGTAATGAGCGGTACGAAGGAGGAAGGTCTTAGGCGAAGGCATTCAGTATTCGATATTCTATTCCGCTCCAACCCGTTGCTTGCCTATATGTGTATTATTGTTAAATTGTAACTTAGTACAATAAATCTGTTATACCTTATTCTTGGTGTTAAGTACCATTCTTCAACTGATCAATTTACACTGTATTCCTTTTCGGGATATATCAAATGTTAACATAAAATAATATGAAAATATGCAGCAAATGATGTTAATGGTTAACAAATTTATGTTGACATTTGACATGGTACACTAAATGTAAGAAACTAATATTTTCAGGTTTTTTATTTTGTTTTTTTTAATTTTTAAAATGTTAAGTTTTGATCTGCAAATGTGATACATTCGAATGAATATTTTCTTTTTAATTCTTAACATTTAGAAAGAGATTAATAAACAAACCTATTTTCTGCTTGTTGGAATGCATGTTTAAATAGAAAATAAAATTTGGATAGGCAAACCACTTATTTTCAATCAAATTTTTGTGATAGCCAACTTTGATTATATTTTTACTGAAGGTTACTTCAAGAAATTTACTTTTCTAAAATATTTGAAACATTTTCCATGTCAATTTTCCAAATTTTATAAGTTCTAACAGTGTCAGTTATTGGATCAAATAAACAAAGAATATCAGAATAATTTAAAATGAATATGAAATAGGGAGATGGTAGAATGTTTTTTAAATTAACCTTGTGACAAACATAACCAAACCCCCTACAACTTAACGGGTATTAGAATTATCAGAGATTGAAGGTTGGAATTAATAAAAGTATGTCACTTGTACGTTAAAGTAGAATTTTATTAACAGAACAGAATAACGTCAATTTATAGGAGTTAAATGTTCCAAGAGAAATAGTAGTAAGGAGATAATTGAATCCAGAGCTTGTAGATGTAGGTAGCAGTTCTAGTTGTGTGTAGGCAAAGATTAACAGGATAGTAATGAAGTCTGTGTTCCTTTACATTTTTTATAGCCAGCGAGAATGTGAATAGGAAGGTAAGGCAATAAAGGAAAATTGTACTCATCAAAGTTAACTTTTAGGAGTCCGTTGACGTATCTTGTTGTTGTTGTTTTCTTTGTTGACTGCAAGAATGGCGAGGATGGAGAAGAAGAGGTAAAAGAAAATCACACATGTGAAGGAGGAAAACAAATGTGTGTCGGGACGTTATGTCCGGGTCAGTGACTTGAAGTTTCTTTTGTCACATCTTGGGCATTGTCTAATCTTGCTTCCATCTCTCTGACTGATTCGACTTTCTTTCTTTTATTGCAAAAGTCTTTTTCACATTGGATTGTTAACTATTCTTTTAGTTTTGCAAATCACTTCCTTTCATTGGTTAGAAAATTAATTTAACATTGTATTGCGAAATTTGGCTTCACCTTTTTCTTTCACTATGGAGTCAATCATTTTTCTTATTTCTCAAAATTAGGATATCACACAGGATTGTGAAGTTTGTAAAATGTGAAAAGAATAGAGTTACTTTTAATTTCATATTCACCACATCACTTACCTTCCCTTTGACAGAGGCTGCTTCAGTTTATGCAATAGTATTGGTATCTGTTGTCGCTTTTTCCAAATAGTAGTTTTCATTTTGTTTTGCTATTTTGTCATTGTAGGTTGAAAAGTGTTTCCATTATTGTTGTCTATTTCACCATTAAACGTCTTGTGTAAGTCATAAGAGTAGGTATGTTTAGTTTTCTTGTATTTCAAAAGCCACAATGAAATAATGTTAGAATAATGAGAAAATAACATGTGTGAAATGTTTTTGCTTGTATGATCAAACATTTGTTTTGCTGTCATCATTCATTATAGGGCTATTGCATGATTGCTTTTGCTGCTAATCTCTTAATAGTGCCACCTAACCCATCACATGGTTCTTTCCTGTGAAATGTAGCAAAAAGTGCCACTCTGCACCATTACCAAAGTCAGCATTATGATTGCACAAATTGGTAAAATTTTTATAATATGAAGTGGCACGATTAGAGAAATAGTTCAGATATTCTATTATAAAGATATTAAAGTTCCTTTTACTCTCTCTTTTTCTATCTCTCTTTATAAGCATGCCCTTATTGGTTTTTCTGTCTACCAGAAATTTTCTTCGTTATGTCTGCTTAAATTGTCCACTTCTACATCAATTTCTTTCTACAAACTCATTGACCAGAAACACAAACTAATGCAAGTCTGAAGGAACCAATTTTGTTTCCAAAGATTTATTTCTGCTATTTAAATGTGTCACAGCATACCTGTTGCTAACCAGGGCAATTGTAAGATTTATTGCCCCTCTATACTATGTTCATACCAAACTAGACCATCGCTACAAAATATAAAAGATCACGATTGGGGTATTTTTGGATAGTAGAAAAAACTGTATCCAAACAAAGCTTGTCTCAAAGGGAGCTCATTATTTCATTTTTATAATTATTTATGTTTATTTATTTATCTATTTTTTGTGTGCTTGTGTATAGAGGGAGTGGTTAAAAAGTATTATGGGAGCCTGTAATGTGATGTGATGACGTTATGATACAGAAGAAGTGGATGCATTTTCCCTGCAAATTCAGATGGTTTGGCACCTTATAGAAAACGTAATATTGTTATGGCATACGATAAAGCAAAAGTTACAAAAAAGACCAAATTTTCATTGTAATGCAACTAAGCCTTTTGAAGAAATAAATCATCACACGATGCAACATTTTCCATTAATTTTTGCCGCACAGTGTATGTTAATTGAAATTTTTGTTTGCATATGAAGGCATCAGATCTTGATCGACCAGTGACTCAATTTTGGTTGAATTTGAGAGAAGCATCTTGGAGAAATGCATTAAGTGTGCAAAAGATCACTCAAAATTATATTTGTCATTGATTTTTGATGAACCTTGTACATTGATTCGAAATATTTTTGTGTATATCTAAGGTTCGGACCTTAATCTACAACTACCTGATTTTGGTTGAATTTGCATAAGGTGTATAAGCGGAGAAGAGTTCGTAAATTCGAAGTATTTTGGTGATTTCTGCCATAACTTGTAAATCAATTTGAAAAAAAGTTATGTAAAATAAAGGTTCATATGATCAACAAGTGACCCAGTTTTGGTTGAAATCCAACCAAAGGTTTTGGAGGAGTAGGGTTCGTTAGAATGGAGACACACAAACACACAGAAAAACATATCCATTTTTATAAATATAGATAATTAATACCAAATCTTTTTGAAACCTACAATTAAAACCTAATGTTTTTCTTTAGAAATCTATAGTACCAAATTTTCATGAACTGACAATTCAAACCAGATTTTTAGAAATCTATGATTAAATAGTGTTTCTTTTAGAAACCAATTATTCATACCAGATTTTTTTATGAACCTAAATTTATATAAACTTAAAGTTATAACCCTAAAACTACATTAAAAATATGTAATAAAAGATTACTTTATTTTTTATAATTGATACCAAATTTTAGAGTAGGCAAAGATAGACTAAACATCACTGGTGTGACGTCAAGATATATTTTTTCATATTTCAGCTTCAACTCCAAATGTTTCCTTCTACCAAAACAAGATGCCATCATGCCCAAATAGTAAGTTCATAATTTCATTTTTTTATAATAGCCAAGTTTTATCACAACACTTAAACATTCTTTTAATGTCAAGGAAACATGGATTTGATCTGCATATAAAATGTTTATAATATAATGTGACTTGTAACATGGATTTGATTTTTATATAATATGTTTATAATATAAAGTAATGTGTAACATGGATTTGATTTGCATGTAACATAATATATTTATAATATAAATTATTGTACAACATGGTTTTAATTTGCATATAACATAATATATTTATAATATAAACTATTGTGTAACATGGATTGGATTTGCATATAACATAATATATTCATAAGATAAATTATCATGTAACATGGATTTGATTTGCATATAGCTTAATGTATTTATAATATAAATTATTATGTATCATGATTATTTTAGCCATAAAGTGATGATGATTTGATTACATGCAGTAATCAAATCATCATCACTTTATGGCTAAAATAATTATTTCTCTTTCTGCTGATCTGGAAAATAGTATTTGACATTTAGTCACAATGCTTCAAGCTCCATAACAAATTTTAATTATTCTTGACATTTTTGTCCTTATCAAGCTTTTTTCAACTCTTTGCAAAGACTTAGAAAGGAATTCAATATCTGTTACAGTTCTGATAGTCCAAGCCGCATGCACCCTGGTTGGGGTTGAGCCAGCTTTCTCTCTGATGGAGAAAGTTTCATTAGGATTTGTTTAAGGGCAGGGTCCCAAGTCCTTCCCTGTTATTTAACCCATAACTGGAGGGAAGGGATGGATTAATACCTTTCCCAAGGGTACCAGTTCATAAGTGAATACAGAGTGTTCGACTGGAATTCAAACTCGGCTCACCGATTTCTCTTTCTGAGCTGATATTCACTGCCCCACAATGCACATCTGTCAATAAACACTTACAGCACCTGGCATTCCCAAGCAGTCACTCATCTAAGTACTGACCAGGCTCAACGTTGCTTAACTTCAGTGACCAAGTGAGAACTGGTGTATTCAATGTGATATGACCGTAAGTTCTGATAGTAGGGTAGTTTAATTTTTCATTGCATGCAGTGTATAAGCTGTTGTTTGATGTGACACGTACTGACACTAAAAATTAGATTAATAACCTTCACCAATTTTTGAGTATTTAGTTTTAGATATTATTTAAAATGTACAGAAATACCTAATTTCCACAAAGTTTTGCTGACAAACTGACTTCAAACTTTTACTATTTTAAGAATAAATCCAAATAAAGTTGATATTTGTTTTATCTGGTCATCATCATCTCACCCTTTTACACCCAATGGTGTGTAGGGCAGTAACTTTTTGTTACTGTTTCCTTTCCTGGAGGGTGGGTGGATCATTCTTGGTTCCGTATGTTTGCAGCACCTGGTATTCTCAAACTGTCACCCATCTAAGTACTGACCAGGCTTTACTTAACTTCGGTGATCAGACGAGAACTGGTGTATTCAACACAATATAGCCTAGACTATTTTATCTGGTCAGTCAGTTAAGTGCCATACGTGATACACGCTTGGGCGATCATGTCTCGAAAGAGACATGACTGACTGGGCGGAAGATTATCCCGCAGTAGGTTGCCATTGCTTTCTGCAGTTGACTGGTTGCCGACCAAGGCTATAGAACCCAATCTGTCCTGCTATTTAACCCATAACTGGAAGGAAGAGACGGATTAATACCTTTCCCAAGGGTATTTGCGCATAAGTGAATACAATGGATTCAACTGGAATTCGAACTCGGCTCCCCGGTTTCTCGTTCCGAGCCGATATCCACTGTACCACAACGCACATCCATTTTATCTGGTACATTGAATAAAAAATACAGCTGTCCCCCAAAAAGCTGATATCATTTAAAATATCTGAGTAACTACATGTCCCAGGCAAATTCAAAGAATATGTTTAAAAGGATATAGATTTTATAATCGATTTCATAAATGTTCAAGATGTACACCACTTGTGACATGATGCATATAAAGTCATTAGTCCTGCTCTTGCCAAACACACTGTAGCTTGTTTTGCATAACATTCCCTAGTGTCTCAGTGATTCTCTTCTGAAGTTCCTCTAGGCGTGTAGGAAGAGGGGGAGATGTAGACCTGTCCTTTCACATAGCCTCATAGGGAAAAAAAAAAAATCACAAGATCTCAAGTCAGGTGAATGTAATTGCCATTTCAACAGCTCATTGTCATTATCACTGGCATGCTCATCCCTCTTCCAGGTAGATTCTCATTGAGACATGTCTTCAGTGTCAACTGATGCATTTTGTTAAAATTTGAGATCATTTGAGCAAGACTTGGTTTTGTTACTAGATGATAAAATGATGTCAATATTTTTGGTACACCCTGTATATTAAAACCAGAATTTTAATTATTAATCACCACAAGTCATATATGCAATTTTTACTGTAAATGAAAACTCTGTAAAAATTGTACAATATCTCAAAAGCTGCTAATCAATGAATAAAATATTACAACATTTATTAAGGTTATAAATAATCAAAACAAAAATAGATAAAAGTGTATATAATATTATAATACTGCTGAGCAAAAATTATAAGATAAAATGTTTTAAATTTACATTGTTTATTAAAAATCACACTAAGACTAGTGTGTTCTATTAATAATATAGCTAAATTGCTAAGTATAATTTCCTTTTGAATGAAATGAATGTCTTATTTGATGGCACAATGATTTAGTAATAACGTGCTTGTGCTTTGGTTTTTGTCCCTATACAATTTGTGAAGCTTCAGTAGTTAATTAAACTGCTCTTTCCACACTTTGAGAATGTCCTGTTCAATTTGACAACTCCAATGTTGTTCCGATTATTAGAACCTCTTTCAGTTCATTATTTGAAAAAGTTTTTGCAAGCACAGATTCAAAAACTCAGTTTCATGAAAGGTTAATCAGATTTGACCAGTGTGTCAATTCAGAGTTGATGAATGTCATTTTTTTTTATTCAGAATCGATAATATCCATAATAAAATTTCTGAAGCAGGTCTGTATAAAATAAACTATCACAAATGCCCTTCCTAATACATAGGGGAAATTTATAGAAATTTTTTAAAAAATTATCTATGGACAGAAAAACGATTTTATACACAACAATTTATCAAATGTATTAGTAATACATCAAAATAAATACAATCACAACTTTAATCTAAAGCATGCTATATTTATTAAAAGAGAAAGTAAATAACTTAGATGGAAAATTCTTGAGAGTGCCGCTTTTGTATCTTATCAAAATATAAGTCTGGGCCCTGGATTTTTTCAGATATCTCCATTTCTAAAAGAATTACACTTTTACTAAGCCAACATGCATGGTTATAAAAATGTTTAGAAATTAAAAGGAAAAATGGTAAAATCCATAAACTCCAGTTATTTAAAATATACACATAAATTTACCCCATGCTAAAAAAATTTAAATAATAATTGCTTAAAAAAATTGAATAACATAATTAACTCAATTTTGTTTATTAGATATTAAATTACATCATTTAGTATATTCCATAATTTACCTTATCAGTTAATTTCATGAATATTTATGATTATCGCTTAACTATAAAAAAATTTTGAAAAACTAACAACACTTTTACTTTTGCTTATAAATACTTGTTGCAAAATAAAATCCTTACATTTGTTTTGTTAAAGTCTATCAGGACAAAATATGTTGACTAAGATAAGTTTTGTTTTTTTTGTATGCATAAAACGCAATGAGCATCCACACACGCACGTGCATTTTGTGTGTGGTTGACGTTTTTCACAAAGAGAATAGATATTTAATAATAATGTAATTTATTTATTTTTTTTACAGAGGAATATATTGAAGACATTTTGGATAAATGGTCAGGAAATTATGAGAAACTTGAACAAAATTATACATATATACACTGGTAAACAAATGAATTACATTTCAAAATTTTATAATTTTCAAAATCAATGATACTTACAAAATTAATATCCTTCACATGTTTCTTCTTTGATGTGCCGTGTCCCTTCAAGATATGGGCAATCATAGCTCTTCACAACTTCCTGCCTTTTGTAACTTTTTATTTTTCATTTTTCCCACCTCCACATTCTTCCATCCATTCACACAAAGTCATCAGGTAAGTAGCCCACTGCTTTTTCTTATCTCTCTTACCCTTGATATGCCCTCTGAGTGTCAAATTCTCTAAGCCCCCCTTCCTCATTATGTGTCCAAGAAATTTCAGCAATTTCTTTCTAAATTTGAGTACAAGTGTATTTTTTTATTTTCTTTGACTTTCTCATTGCACAATAAGTTTTTTTTTGTTATTATTTTCTTTGATTTCCTCATTGCATAATAGCACATACAGAACTGACAGTTATATTTGTACAGATGTACATAGGACTTTATTGTAATATATATATATATGCACACACACACCAAGACAGACAAGAGTTTCTATATAAAAAAAATCAAGCCAGAATCATGGTTATAGATTCTTTTTTCTTGATGTGTCATGTCCTTTCAGGATGTAGGTGATCATAGCGCTCCACAACTTCCTATCCCTTGTAGACATTAACAATGTTTGTCCCTTTGCCAAATTTTTGTATTCCTCATTCTGCTTTTCACTCATACAGATTTGTCAAGTAGGTTGCTTGCTGTCTTTCTCTGTCCCTCTTACCCTTGATACACCCTCAAGTGTCAAATTCTCCAATCAATCCTTCCTTATTGTGTCCAAGAAATTTCAACTGTTTCTTTCTGATTCTGAGTAGAAGTGTTTTTTTGTTATTATTTTCTTTATGATTTCCTCATTGCACAATAACACCCACGGAATAGATAGTTATAGTCAGACAGATGTACATAGGACTTTATTGTAATAAATAAATATATATATATATATCGCTTTAAGGATAAGCTGAAAATGAATTTAACATGTACAAATATTCCTCACCGTGATTTTGAACGAATTGCCTCTCAACGAATTGAATGAAGATCTGCCTGCCAGAGGGGCATCAAGCAGTTCTCTGAGACTGAGATTGACCAACTGCGCGTAAGACGTGAGAGAACCAAATCATCTGCAAGTGTCCCAGCTGATCATTCGTGCAATCTCCCTTCTTGCCTCCATTGTGGACTTGTTTGTAAATCTCTTGCAGGACTCAAATGCCATTTACGATTGAGTAAGTGCAGGCACGCTACATCGAATTAAACAGTTGTCTAGACCTCATACGTCGAAATCGACGGGAGAGTCCACCATATATATATATATATATATATATATATATATATATATATATATATATATAGTAAACTTGTAATGATGTTTAGTGCCAAAATAATTGCTGGGTTTTTTTTCAGTAGTTTAATGGTAAAACCACTAACAAATCCTACACCACTTAAGAAACAATATTCATCAAACAAAAGAATAACTCACACACAGAAATCAAATTACACCAAAACTTTATATAAATATGAAAAAGAAAAATGGAAACAGCAGCAGGAAAACAAATAACCCTGAACAGTGAAGAAATTATGCCTTCACATAATTTTAAATTGGCCTTCACATAATTTCAAATTGGCATGACCGAATACTGGTTGGCTAAGTAACAAATTTCTCCACATTAATTCTATATCTATAACATTAACATACACTATCACACACTTTACTGTTTAAAATATTCCTTACAGAGATATTTAAAAATTATCAATTGCTTTACTACACATGTATCAATACACACACATACACATATATAAACTGATGTTACTGTCCAATATACACCTAAATCAACAAGCATCTCTTCACACACATATACATACACTACTATACACTTTAGCATCTAAAATATTCCATGCAAATACATTTAAAAATTATCAATTGTTTTAATACACATATCTGACCAATAAGGAACTAAACCTAAATCACAACATACCAGTATATCTCTTTCTTTTTTTCATTTTTTTCTTAGTCTCTGAAGAAGCTTTAATAAAAGTGAAACATATTTGACAGGGTTAGCTGATCGTCCCAAATCTCAGTGATTAGCATCAATCATTGCCAGATGGAAGAAGGAGTATGTGTTGAATTTGAGTGTTATTTCCTTGTGAAGAAAATGAGTTTCCCCCCTACAAAGGTTTTGAGTGAAAATTTTGTCTGCTTGACAAATATGTTCTGTTCAAAACTGTTAGTATTGGGCAAAAGAATTTGAAATTTCTCTCACATCTTTCTCTCTCTTCTTCACTGATAATTAGTTGTCAAAAATTTCCCTGCTAAGGGCAATAAAATCAACCAATTCAGACTAGATGCATTGCCCTTATTTAATACTACAAAAAAAGTATTTTTTTCCTGGTGAAAATATAGTTAATTTTATTTGTACTAAAATCAGACAAACTTGGTGTATTGGTTTCAAGAAAGCTTGGAAATTAATGTTGCAACACTGTTGACTGCACCCACTACAGAATGACAATGGTTACTAAACACACTTTGAAGCCACATACCCAACTACATATGATGTCATAACAATGCTACATTCTTTTTTTTTTTTTTTTTTTTTTTTTTTTTTTACAAGTTGAAAGTGTAAGGTAATTGTTGTCAGTCAGTCACCTGAACAGGTGTGGTCATCGGAGTGTTGCACAGCTAAACACCAAATCAGTTCTTTCTATATCAGTCAATTAATTGCTATACTTATCTACTGCTTGATCTATGACTATGACATGCACTTTGCATTATTTAGTAGTTTTTCTGATTTCTTTTTCTACCTTGACTCAGAGTTCTTTCACATTCCCTTCAGAGTCGGCCATTAATGCAGAGTCACCAACATTTTATAGAAATATTTAATCAACTTTTTATAAAGAAGGGGTAAAGCTTTTTTTTAACAAATTGTAAATTTTCATTTCTAATTTATCTAAAATTTAATTGCAGGTTGTTCCCCAACCGAGTACCTGGAGTCAATCCACATGCTTTTATTTTGACTGATGAAGAAGTCGAGGTTTGGAAAACTTTAAATTTATCTATTGAATGTGTTCACTGAAAAGGTGAAATATAATAGCTTGTGTCTTTTTAAAGCACAAATCAAATACAATAATTGCACTCCTTCTATAATGTAATTCCACAAAAGATGTTTCTGTACTTTTACAGAAATAGACATTAGTACTTCCATAAAAAGAGGTTTTTATATTTCCATTGAAAGGCATTTTAGTACTTCAACAAAAGGGCTATAAAAATTTTAGTAATTAATAATCTGAAACAATTAGAAATAATAGTTAATTAAAAGTTGTAAATAAAATAAATACTAGTTTTTAATCATTAAAAATTCAGAATCTGATACCCACAAGGTCAATGGAGGGAAAGAGAGGGAGGGGGAAGCAATGCATGAAGTTCTTGTTAGGCTTGAGCAAATGGATAGCAGATCAAAGTTTGTTAGGAGTAACAAGAGAAAGGGTGTTTTTTTTTTGTTTTTTTTTTAATCATATCACCCCGAGCAAGGCGGTAAGGCCACTGGTTTGCAGGGGGTTATGTAAGAGTGAATAGATTGGAAAAGTGAAAGCCAGAAACCACATCCTAAACAGGGAACAAGGGATGAGCCTCTACACCTGTTCAGTAGATGTGGGTGGAGTGTGAACCGGGCGATAGTTCAGTCTATCTACTCCAAAAAAAGTAAAAGGAGTGAAAAGATTGGAAAAGAGAAAATTAAACAGACAAAGATTAAACAGACGAAAATTAAAATAAATAGCGGAAATCAACATACCAGTTAGGTGAGACAGACTAAAAAAGTTGAGCAGAAACACCGAACTAGGATTCCGTTCTTTAATTTTCCCAGAAAATTTTCATTGTGTTACCTGCCATCTTGGGTTAGTTGAAATCGGAAGAGAGAAAGAGAAAGAAAGAAAGAAAGAAAGAATGGCCCACTGCAAAGAGGAGTTCATAATGACCAATGCTATCCTGACTCTATCCTTAAAAATTCTTCAAACAGCGAAATTACTAAGAAAACTTTCAACATTTACTTCGAGCTACAAGGGATAAGGAGTTGATCGCCTACATCCTGAAGGGACACAACACATAGATGATGAATCTTAATTCTCCAGTTAATGATTGAATAAGCTCATGACAAGTTCTATGGAAATAAAATATCTGTAGCAATTCCCCTATTGCATTATTTTAAGAAGGTTGTACAAATAAAGAGATCTGAAATTGACAACTTTTTCCATTTCATTGAAACAGTCATTAAACACTTCTATCTTCCCTTCTTTTTTACATTTTCTCACTGAAACCAAGTAGTATTCTTTGATGTCTTTTGTCTTCTCACAAGATCAAAATAGAATAGTCCATTATTTATTAGCAAGAAATGTTAATCACTTTCTTTTTTTTAATTGAAACCAAGTAGTGTCTCTAATAAGACTTTAGTCTTTCCATGTGACCAAAGGAAAATACTACATTATTTATGAAGTACTGGCAGGTCGAAACTAACAAAGAGAAGGCCAAGCACAATTATATGATTGTTACACTGTTTTTGTAAAAATTCCAATTTTTAGAATTGGTGGTTAAAAAACAGCCAAAATTATTCCGTTTAGGTGGATAGATCCAGTTTCATTTTCTTCAATTGAATTATGTACTTTATTTATTTTCGAATCAAAAACCTGGGCTCATTCTTTTGGAAATTTTCAAGTTAAAGCCTTCTTGGTGTCTCTCCATTTCCTATATAAATAGAAGAACCAGCTGATAAAGATCAGAATGTAGTTAAATTTCAAAGTAAAAGAGAGTGATGCCCCACAAAGGGACAGAGCCAGGTTGCAGAAGGTTTCAAGTTTCAAAGATCACATCTTCTCAGAAGACCCAAATAATTCAACCAAAATGAACTCAAAGAAAAGTGTCATCCAGAAGGCAAAATAAGGACACAGAAGGAAAATCCATTTTTTTGGCTGCTTCCTGAGAAACATTTACAAAAACAAACATGAACCTGTTAATAGAACTGTTCTATAAATTATAAAAACTATATAGTGGGTTATCTGTTCTAGTGAAACGTAGTTGTATGTTGAAAAGAGATTAACTGAATTTGGCCTCGTTATGAGAAAGCCCACTATAAGTTATAAAAGGGTCATAAAACAAGAAAATCAAATTGAATATATAAACAACATTTTATATATACACAAATATCAATTAAGGTTTTTACAAATAAAATAATGTCTTTAGGATGGGTCCAACCAACGTTAAAATGTTTATAGCTGTAAATGCTGAAAGAGACTTTGTGCATAAGTATGTGTGAGCGTTTGTCAGTAGGAATGTTTTTGATGTATCAGCTCCTTGATTGGTAAGTAGCTCAGGGGACAGTGAAGAAGAAGGTGAGAGGGAAAGGAGGCAAGCATAGTGGATTGTTTGACGGGGGTCAAGGGATGTGCTAATTACGCTAGCACATTCTCAACTCTGATGCTTTTTTGTGTCGGCTTTTTATTTCGTATTTGTTGGTCCCAGCAAGTCATTTGGGAATTCACACCTGTATTTAATTCTGGGCTTCCTATTGACTGATAAATAAAATTCGCTTAGGCTTGCGAACTGGAATTTGATATTTAATTAGTTTTTGGTTTTCTGCCAGAACATATGCATGGAGCAGGGTGCGCACAGACCAGTTTTGGTCATTTGCATTCTGGACCTGAGAGTGCAAACATCCGGTCTCTCTCTTTGCTCAGTATCACCATATAATTTTCGCCCCTGAAAACGGAGTTGTTTTTGGTATCTGTTGTCGCTTTTTTCAAATAGTAGTTTTCATTTTGTTGTGCTGTTTTCTTTTTGATTTTTTTGATTTTGATTTTTTTTTTTTTGTTAGTAATAAAAATATATGTTTTCTTTCTTCCATTTAACCGTTCTACTGGACTTCGTTCTCATTTTTGGTTTGTTGTCATTAGTTTCCTTGGTACAAGATAGGGAGTTATCCAAATCCCATCTTGATTTGATGGAATCTTTTGATTTTATATTTTCAGAAATATATGCAGGTTTTAGTCTGTCTATTGTAACATTACTATGGACGTCGTCTGATCATTTTATTGTAAAATATTTTTCATGACGACTTAATACCTGGAATGGACCTGTGTATGGAGCTTCCAACGGTATTCTTACTCTGTCAGTTCTTAGCCAAATACTTTTACATGTTTGTAAGTCTTTTGGAATGTAGGAATTAGGTATTGAATGCAGGTGTCCCCTGGATAATTTGTCCACGTTAAATTTTTGCATTTCGTCAGTTAAAATTTTAACGTGTGAGTGTGTTATTTCGCTGTTCTCGCTCTTGGTAGGGTCAATTAATAATTGGGGAACTTGTGCATGACTCCCTGTTACTGCAGTAAATGGAGAATAGTTCAATTTGTTTGGTGTTATCTTCATTCCCAAAAGGACGATAGGTAGATCTGATAACCACAATTCTTTCCTGGCTATAATAGCCGTTTTTAGGGTTCTGTGTGCTCGCTCAACTAATCCATTCATTTGCGGATGGTACGCAATTGTTTGTAATCTGTGGAAACCTATTATTTTCGATAGTTCTGTGAATAATTCGGATTCGAATTGGCTTCCTCTGTCTGTAACGACATGAAGAGGAACCCCAAATCGGGAGATCCACAGATTGACAAAAGCCATTGATATTGATTTCACCATAATTTCTGTTATTGGGCATGCTTCTATCCACCTCGTGTTTCTGTTGATGCATGTTAATAAATATTGGTATGGTGAAAAATAAGAGTCAGTTTGGTTCTTTACTAGTGGTAAGGGACCGACAATGTCTACATGCACTGTTTCAAAATGACTGGTAGGTAATTCAAATGGATTTACTTTACTCTTTGTGTGTTTTATTATTTTTGCTTGTTGGTAATGCTGGCATTCTGTGCACCAGGCTTTTATTGATTTGTCCATCTTCGGCCAATAGTATCTGGATTTTATTATTTTTCTTGAAGATGTTATTCCCAGATGTGATAGATTATACAGACTGTCAAATACCAATTTTCTGAGCTTCTCTGTCACAAAAGGTCATGGAAAAGGTAATGTCATGTCGCATATGGTTTCATCTTTATTTATTGTGTATGGTTTCAGTTGATCTTTGAATGCCTGAATTTCATTGTGAGTAGCTTGATGTTTCATTATTTCTTGTAAGTCACATACATCAATAGTGATCGCATTGACAGGTCGTGATAAACAATCAGCTACTATATTTTGTGAGCCTTCTTATATGTGAAATGTCATTCACATATTCACTGATAAAACAGAGGTGACACTGTTGTCTATCTGATTTTAGAGAAGATTGGCTTTTAAAAACACTGCAAAGTGATTTGTGATCTGTCAGTAACATTACATTTCTGACTTCTATTAGATGTTTAAAATGGAGTACTGCTAGATAGGCAGCTAGTAGTTCTCTGTCAAAGGTGGAATATTTTTGTTGAGTTTGGGATAATTTCTTTGAAAAGAAACCTGTGGGGATGGGTTGATTATCAATCATTTGGTGGATTGCACCCACCGCATAATTTGAACTGTCTGTTACAAGTTGATAGTTGTTAGCTTTCGAGCTGGGGAAAGCCAGAACTGTTACATTTGATAAAGAGTTTTTTATGTTTTCGAAAGATTCAATTTCTTCCTTTGTTAAAGTTAAGGATTTTGAATTTTGGTTTAGATGTATTTTTTCCGTGAGAGGTAATGTGATATTGCTGAAATTTGGCACAAGTTTCCTATAAAAAATTTGCCATTCCGAGGAATCGGTGTAGTGATTTAGAATTGTTTGGTTGAGGAAATTCACTTAATTCATTCAACTTTTTAGCACTGTGTTTGAGACCATTAGAAGAAATGTGAAATCCTAAAAATTCCAACTCATTAGCACTAAATATGCATTTGGAAAGACAAATTTTAAAGTCGTACTCACTTAGTTTTTGTAGTACTAGGTTGATATGCTTGGAATGGGTTTCTTCATCTTCTGAGAATATCAGGATACAAAGGTATTATCAGTATCACGAAAGATATTGTCCATCATTCTTTGAAAAGTGTATGATGCGTTCCGTAGTCTGAAAGGCATATAGTTGTATTCAAATAACCCGAAAGGGGTAGAGATGGCTGTCTTGCAGACATCCTCTGGATGAACTGGTATCTGGTGATAAGCAGACGACAGGTCTATCTTTGAAAAGAACTTCTTGTTATGAAGCTTCGAAGACAAGGAATTTATGTTTGGGACCTGATATTGATTGGCTTTTGTTATGGTATTTAAATATCTGTAATCACCAACAGGTCTATATGTGCCGTCTGATTTCGGTACCATGTGTAAGGCTGAACTCCATTCTGAGTTTGAAGGGCAAATTATTCCTGCCTTTAGGAGTTTCTTGAATTCCTCTTTTGCCAATTTCACATCTCTGAGCTGATAGCTGTCTGGCTCTAGAGAAGGTAGGAGGATTGCTACCAGTTTCTATTCTGTGGTATATCTTTGGTTTTGTTGCATTCATGTCGTGGTGAGGAGAAATTAAGTTTGGATATTTCTCCAGAATTGTTCGTACCATTTTGTTGTCATCTTTATTCGGTACTACATTTATATTCATGATAATAGATGATGGATGTGCATTGGATTGTCTATTAGTCATTTTATCAATTAGTTTATTGTTTTTGCAGCCCACCACTAACCCGAAATGGTTTAGGAAATCGTATTTTAGGAGTGGCTGAGCAGTTTCGGCTATTATAAATGTCCAGGTAAATTCCCGTCTTAGGTTCTGTAGTGTGAGATTCAGTACTTTTTGTCCTGAGCATTCAATGTTTTGATTGTTGGCAGATACTAAAGAGATATTGGTTGGGTATGTTAAAGCTCCATTTAAATATCTCTTTGGAAGTATAGATATGGCATCTCCTGTATCCACAATAAAATTTAAGCTTTGAGCTCCTAACCGTGCAGCTACAATGAGAAGCAGCAAAGAAATGGAAGCTAAAATCTCTCACCTAGTTAGTTTTCCGAAATCTCACGAGGAACTGATGAAGTTAGACGAGAGCTGGGTTGCATTTGAACATTCCGTTTATTAGGCCATCTGCACGACGGCTTGCAAAATTTTGCACATTCCGCAAAATATGAATGCGCTCGGCAGATTTTAGGTTTTTGGTCCTTGTTGAAAGGGCGAACACTGGTAGTGAATTTATTTTCACTGTGGTAAAAAACATGGATTGGTTGGTTTTGATTTGTTGCAGTTTCTTCAGCGTCAGTTGCCATGTTGAGTTTGTTTTGAAAGGAATTATTCTAATTTCACTGAAAGTTCCAAATTTTTTTTTTTGTGTTTGTATATATATATATATGTGTGTGTTGAAATCCTGTTGTGTGGTCACCAGTTTATAGTGAGTTATCCGTTCTAGTGAAACGTAGTTGTATGTTGAAGAGAGATTAACTGAATTTGGCCTCGTTATGAGATAGCCCACTATAAGTTATAAAAGGGTCATAAGACAAGAAAATCAAATTGAATATATAAACAACATTTTATATATACACAAATATCAATTAAGGTTTTTACAAATAAAATAATGTCTTTAGGATGGGTCCAACCTACGTTAAAATGTTTATAGCTGTAAATGCTGAAAGAGACTTTGTGCTTAAGTATGTGTGAGCGTTTGTCAGTAGGAATGTTTTTGATGTATCAGCTCCGTTGATTGGTAAGTAGCTCAGGGGACAGTGAAGAAGAAGGTGAGAGGGAAAGGAGGCAAGCATAGTGGATTGTTTGACGGGGGGGTCAAGGGATGTGCTAATTATGCTAGCACATTCTCAACTCTGATGCTTTTTTGTGTCGGCTTTTTATTTCGTATTTGTTGGTCCCAGCAAGTCATTTGGGAATTCACACCTGTATTTAATTCTGGGCTTCCTATTGACTGATAAATAAAATTCGCTTAGGCTTGCGAACTGGAATTTGATATTTAATTAGTTTTTGGTTTTCTGCCAGAACATATGCATGGAGCAGGGTGCGCACAGACCAGTTTTGGTCATTTGCTTTCTGGTCCTGAGAATGCAAATGTCCGGTCCCTCGCTTTGCTTGGTATCACCATAAGTACTCAACAGTATAATTATTGCAAAAAATAAAAATAATAAGGCACTGTTAAAGAGCAAACACACAGCAAGAGCTTTCATAACAGGTAGTAATGTTTAATAATTGATAGTAAAAAGCATGAACTGAATTGATATATTTTTTTTTTTAAAAAAAACTTTAATCCAAAAGGAAAAGCAGGAAGGTAAATCCCAAAGACCCGATCCTAATTAATATTAATATTTTAATATTAAAAAATGATACAGGTGGAGAGCTCAATGTAATTAAAATTACAAAGTCAAATATAAAATAAAATAAATTTCGAAGTTCAAAACCGTTGAATGATCATTTCAACATGAAATCCGTAAGAGATTTCACGTCTCATTGGCAACTATCAATATTCAAAATGAAAAAATAAAAAAATTAAGATTTTACCGGCGGAGGTTCAAAAATTTACATCACAAAAAACTAGATAGCAACCAATGTCTATTTTAAAAATTTAAAAATGGAAAGAAATAGGAATCTATCTTTCCATTTTGTTTCACTCACTTCTCAGTCAAACACCACTTCCTATTTCTTCCGTTACCCTGCTTCCCCTTTGTAAAGCTAGACAAAGACAAATTTTTTAATTTTTCACTTACAACTCAATCTAAAAGTAATGTTGTCCAAAATCTAAAAATAGACATTGGTTGCTATCTAGTTTTGTGATGTAAATTTTTGAACCTCCACCGGTAAAATCTTTATTTTTTTTATTTTTTTCATTTTGAATATTGATAGTTGCCAATGAGACGTGAAATCTCTCTTACGGATTTCATGTTGAAATGATCATTCAACGGTTTTGAACTTTTAAATTTATTTTATATATATATATATACTATAGTCATCTGCAGACAGATCTGTTTCGCTGTATCACAGCTGATCACTACCATTGTGTAGTTATTTGTATATATATATATATATATATATATATATATATATATATACAAATAACTACACAATGGTCTTTATTATTATAGAGAGAATTATTTGAATTAAATAAAAATATTAATTTCCTTTTTTTGGCCTTTTTTTCTTTTACATTCTTGCAGATTATTGACAGTTCACCATTATTGAAAGAAAGAGTGAAGAGGGCTTTTGTAATGATGCTGGATTTTTATGGCATGAGACTCACAGGAAACAACCAGTTTGAACTTGCAGAAAACTCCAAAGAAAGACTTGCAGCACTAAATAAAGAGTAGGTTAAAATTTGCTATTTAAATTCTCTTAAATTTCAGCAAACCTAGACTTTATATTTACAAAATCTATCTTCTCAAGAATTTTCTCCTTTATAACTTTTATTTTGAAGTATTTTTGGGAGTTGAATTTCGACTGAAGAATCTTTGTTCATAAATTAGACTTAAACAAAATTTTGCAAAATTATTTTTTTCTTTCACATGTTCAACATTTTCTCACTTTATGGAAAAAAACTCTTTGACTTGTCAGAAATTCTCTATTATTAACCATCAAATTTTTGATAGATACTATATATATATATATATATATATATATATATATATATATATATATATATATATACACTATAGTCATCCACAGACAGATCTGTTTCGCTGTATTACAGCTCATCAGTAGGGCTTAGACTCCAGTATATTTAGTTCCGGTGTATATATATATATATATATATAAGAGGAAAACTCACCACATAATTAAACAGTTATAAATCCAGAATTTATTTTGGCAGTGTAAAACAATTACAACTGCCTCAATCAGACTGTTGAAAAATAAATGAATGTTACTTTCACTTAGAATATTCTAAAAACAGTTTTTAACAGAGAAAGTGAGCATTGTATCATTTAAACCAGAAATAAATTAGAAATACATATATCCGATCATACATATACACAACACAAACACAGAATAAGGAATGCATACTTTAAATCACACACATACATAAAACAATTTTTAGGAAAGAATATATACATACACAAAAAGGAGGAGAAGAACAGACATGCACAAAACAAGCACACAGACATAAATTTATAAAAAAGGACAAAAGGAGAAGAGAAGGAAAAAAAGATAGAAAGAGAAAAGAGGACAGATAATACACTTACAGTCACAAACATTCAGTTAAGTGCCATACATGATACACGCTTGGGCGATCATGTCTCGAAAGAGACATGACTGACTGGGCAGAAGATTATCCCGCAGTAGGTTGCCATTGTTTTCTGCAGTAGACTGATTGCCGACCAAGGCTATAGAACCCAATCTGTCCTGTTATTTAACCCATAACTGGAAGGAATAAACGGATTAATACCTTTCCCAAGGGTGTTTGCGCGTAAATGAATGCAAGGAATTCAACTGTAATTCGAACTTGGCTCTCCGATTTCTCATTCCAAGCCGATATCCACTGTGCCACAACGCACACTAGCTGACATTAAAAATTTTAGAAAATAAATTTTTTTTAAAAATCTTTTTAAAAAATAAAAAAAATCATTAAAAATCAAAAAAGGTTCACAAGAGAAGATATTCTACAGAAAATACATAAAAATAATATAGATAATGACAAAGAAGCCAATATAGTAGAAAGCAAAAATATACAGTCACAAGTGGTTAACATCACAAAAACAAGAACAATTTTCAACGGATTTAAATATAGAAAAATAAAATATGAAAAATATAGATGAAAATAATAAAAAATAATAATGACAAAATTAAACTAAAAATAATAACAAAAAAATTTTTGAAGATGAATAAAAAAATAAAGAATCAGATTAATATTGGCAAAATAAATAACAGCTGAATTTGCTAGAAAATTTTATTAATCCTACAAATCTGATAATTTAAATTTATTGTGATGACATTTAAAAATCACTTCATTTTGTTGATTTAAAAGCTGGTATTTACCACAAAATTTAATTATTTTTTTTCATCTAAGCATAGGTTACGTCTATGTTTTCGGTCCTGGGTATGGCAGTAAACTGCATCCGGCTGCAAGGCCTCTGATTGGGAGGTTGTGAGGAGCATGGAACCACCTCTTAATTGCTGTTGTTCTCAGGTCCGCCCTGACCTGGAGTGGTAGCATCTGTTAGGGTCCCAGCTATGGGTAAATAGTTAACCTGCCTCATACTAGGGTGAGAACATTATGAAAGTATAAAAATCGACTTTTATAGAAAAGTATACATTTTTGATAAATTATTACCAGCAATACATTTTTGAATACAAAACTAGAAGACATTCTCTAAAATGGAAAAAAAAATTTTTTTTATCAAAATCTGACTAAATCAAAATTCTCAATATAACCGAACATTAAAAAAAATAACTTAAAACCCCATCTTTTTGGCATTAAATTACCCACAGAGGTTGATATGCCGTTACACAAAACGCAAACAAACAAACATCTATGTTTTAAAGCCAATAGGAGTTTGTGATTTACCAATTATCTTCCATTTGATCTGTGGAGAGAGTTTTCTATCTTTTAATTCCCAGAAATATTTAAATAGTGCTGTCTGGGATTTAAGGTGGGGCCTAGAGAAGTAATATTTTTTATTATAAAATCTGTGTTTCCAATGTCCAGCAGAAATAACCAAAATATACTTTTCTTTCTTTATTGTATTCCTTAGTGAAATTAGTAGCTTGGTATATGATTTTTACAGACCTGCATATACCTATATATAGACATTACTTCTAGCAAAATAATCACTGATAAACTGAGTAAAACTCAGCACAAAGGAGTGTTATGTCACCATAAAAGACCATCAGCAAAATTTTAATACAAATCCTACCACTAGGATGATAAATCCCACCAGAACTGAGATTGGAAAAATTCGTAAAATATACTTGAAAGAGTAAATAAGCAAATTATAGAATACCTTGGATTAAAATTATGGAAAATTCCACCAATGTAACAAATTAATTTTGTATTATAAAAGAAAAAAACAACTGTTCTTTTATCCAATTCAATATGAGGAATATTATCCATCAATATTGAGGAAACTATTTGTTATAGCATTAGAATTTGCCACTGTTTATTTGAATTTATTGAGGAGAGAAACATAATGAATGCAAAAAAATCTGTTCTCATTCATAAAAAAGAACAATGGAGAAAAATTAATTCCAAGGAAAATAACTTTGATATAACAATGGGATCTTTAGCCTCCCCTGAGATTTATGTGGGTAGTACTAAGAACTCTCTGAAAAAATGATTTTATCAACATACATCTTCATTTAATAACACTAAGTACAGAAATAAAACATCCATATCAAAATATTATTGGTAACAAAAGAAACAAATAAAACTCCAACATTAAAATAGAAAATTTTTAAAAAAGCTAGAATATCTAAGTTTTTAAATGACCCATGCCCCTTGTGTCTATATAAAAAACTATATATTATTAAATTTCTTAAGAATAAAAATCTATTAAATAAACATAATGAAATAAATGTCATTTGTAAAAATTGTAAAATGTTCACCTTAGAATATGGTTAAAAAGATTCTTTATATAAAAAAACAACTTACATATATCTAATGATTTGTTTTATATTATGAAAGAATAATAAATAGATATTAAAATAATTAAATTGATATTTAAATTTTTAATAATTAAATAGATATTAAATATTGGTATTATGATATTAAGAATATAAGAATAGAATGTAATAATATAATAGATTTTATAAAAATAATAAAATGAATTTTAAAATTTTTAATAAATAAATAAATAGCTATTAAAAAATTTGTTATAAATTAAGAGTTTTAGGAAAAATTAGAATAAAAATGCATTCTGAATCGAAATAAAAATAGTATAATTAAACTCAAAGGTCTCTTTAAGTTAGATCAAAAATATAAAATGTTTTTTCTTGCTTTTTTGTTTTAGAAAATGATGGGATACAGTGAAAACTAAGAGAATAATTTAGTAACAATAATAGATACATCAACACAAATGCAGTCCACGCAGGGGTTTTGATTGACTGACACTTGCCGTTAAGATTGAAAAAAATCATGTATTCTGCCAAAACTTAATCTTTTTTCAAATTTAAAGTGGATCTCTATTCTGATTAGTTAAATTGAACATGCACATATAAATTTTTCTGTCTTCCCACATTCCATAAATAACACACATATTGTTTCTTATAATCAAATGAAAATCATTTTTACAACAATTAGCTAATATTGCCTGATGACGAGGTAAAAATCTCAAAACATAGAAACATAGTATTGTTTCTTATAATCAAATGAAAATCATTTTTATAACAATGAGCTAATATTGCCTGATGACGAGGTAAAAATATCAAAACATAGAAACCTAGTATTGTTTCTTATAATCAAATGAAAATCATTTTTACAACAATGAGCTAATATTGCCTGATGACGAGGTAAAAATGTCAAAACAGAAATTTCCGTGTTGCAATGTAAACTATATTAATTTTAAATAAAAAGACAAATTCAATTATATATATATATATATATATATATATATAGGATTAATGTGGAGAAGTTTGTCACTTAACTGAGCAGAGCCATGCCAACTTCAAAGTTTTGTGAAAACACCATTTTAATGTCACCACTCTTCAGGGTTTTCTTCTCACACTGTTGTTGTGTCCCAGTTTTATTTTCATTCATATGGGACTTGGTATAATTTAATATTTTTATATGTGAGTGGTTCTACAGAGTGTTAATTGCTTTTGATTGGTTTTGTCATGTAGTTTCTTTTACTTTTACAACTCTTTAGGTCAAGTCATTGGAACTAACCAGTGTTTATATCCACTAGTCCATGTGTCCTTGAGGGCATCAATGGTGAACAAATAACTTAGAGAGTTAAGTTAAAGGGAGGTAACTACATGGCTACCAGAAGTGGCATTGCACTTAAAATAAAAATGATATAACCCAGTGATTGAAATAAAGTTTTTGTTGGAAATTCTAGCAACTGAAGAAGGCCAGAGCATACAACGGCTGAAACGTAAGCATGGAAATAAAATTGAGGACAATAGTCCAAACAATGTAAATACTACTACTTCATCTCAGAAGTGTTTACAAAGACTAAAATTCTGATGTTTTGTCATTTGGGGGGGGGGGGGTGGGGGGGGGGTAATCAGCCATGTTGACTATAAAATCTGATAATAATTTTCCTTTATTATAGAATTATTCTGTTGCTTTTTTTGGTTTTTTTTTTCAGAAATAACCTTAACTTTAAAAGAATTTCCAGAATTCTTCTAGCTATCAAAGAACTTGGACACATTGATTTGATGCGACCATGGATGATGTTTTTAGCTGATCTAATCTACAAGGAAAAAAAACTGGAACATGCTTCAGATAGTTTTCTGCAATTTTGGATTGAAACCCTGGATGCTGAGGATAAAATATTTATAACTCAATATGTTAACCAGTTTAATCTATAGCCTGATAAGCTAATTACTTTTTTCAAAGAAAAAACCTGACTAAAATGTAATCATATTCTTACTAAATGTGAAAGTTATCACCTCAGCTTATTATTTTACCTTATCACCAACTTGATTTGTAGTATTATTATTTGAATTACAATGATCGTCATATAATATATATTATTATATAACTGAATTAATAATCAATAATATATTCTAATTCAGTTTTGAGAAAGCAGTTTTTAATGTATGCAATGTCTATAGGAGAGAAGTAGGCAATATCAAGAATAGAGCATGTAAATGTAAAGCATGAAACAGACTGTTGTTATTCAGTTTTTATACCAATGTCTACACTGCTCATATTTAATTCAGTTATTATAAAAATATATATCTGAATTACAATTAATAATTCTCATTATTATATAATATAGTATAATATATAACTGGTTTTTGCATAATGTTATCTAAGGGAATAACAATACAATAATATATTTAAATTCAATTATTTTAATATATCATCAAATTATTATATATATATAATTACAATTCAATATTTTATAATTCAATAATATGATTCCCTTATTTAAATGCAATACCTATCTTCTGTATTCCTGAAACTTGTCTTTTCCCTCACTAAAGTCTTTTCATTACCTTTCACTCCCAATTACCACTTGCCTCTTAGTGGCATTATCACCATCTTCTGTCTTCCTGAATCTTTTTTTTTATTGTCTTTTCATTCTTTTTTACTCCTGGTTACTCTTTGCAACTTAGTAGCATTATGACTTTGATGTAGTGAAAAAATAAAAAACAAAATAAAATTAAATTTTCATAATATTATTATGTAATAATAATACTGTGAAAATTATCATTCAATTGTATATTATATTATTTTAAAATAACATTAAATAATTGCATTGCATACAATTTAATAATATATGTTATAGTTCAATTATTATTCCATTATAATAAATATATATATTAATTACAATACTTGTATTCACATGGGTTTATTGGGCTATATTGAAAATGCATTTAATAATTTATTCACTTGAATGCTTAGACACTCATATAATAGCTGCTGTCCAAAACCAAGATGGTCAGCATTGATGGATGGGTGATCAAAATGAAACAGTTACAATTAAAGGCAAAAGGAATAAAATCTGAAAATCATTTATTGTTCTTATTTTTTCAGGTCTTTTGGTTTTCTTGTTTTTATAGTTTTGTTTTTGTTTTGTTTTTAATTATAAAAAAATATACACATTGCCTGACACAGGAATTATAATTGACATAATAATTCCCTGTGTACTTGAACTCAGTGGAAATGGTGTGTGTAATAACTGAGCAGTACTTAAATAAGAACTAGTTGAGATATCCCTTGACATTACCAGTGGAACAGTGTGTACTTGGACCCAGTTGAAATGGGGTGAGTAATAACTGAGATATACTAAGATAAGAACTAGATGAAATATCCTCTTGACATGACCAGTGGAACAGGGTGTACTTGAACCCATTTGAAACAGGGTGAGCAATAATTGAGTCATACTAAAATAAAAACGAGTTGAGATATCCTTTGACATGACCAGTGGAAAATGCGTACTTGGACCCAGTTGAAACAGGGTAAGCAAAAACTGAGCTGTACTAAGATAAGAGCTAGATGAGATATCTCTGGACATGACCAGTGGAACAGGGTGAGCAATAACTAAGTAATACTAAAATAAAAACGAGTTGAGATATCCTTTGACATGACCAGTGGAAAATGAGTACTTGGACCCAGTTGAAACAGGGTGAGCAATAACTGAGCTGTACTAAGATAAGAGCTAGATGAGATATCTCTGGACATGACCAGTGGAACAGGGTGAGCAATAACTAAGTAATACTAAAATAAAAATGAGTTGAGATATCCTTTGACATGACCAGTGGAAAATGAGTACTTGGACCCAGTTGAAACAGGGTGAGCAATAACTGAGCTGTACTAAGATAAGAGCTAGATGAGATATCTCTGGACATGACCAGTGGAACAGGGTGAGCAATAACTAAGTAATACTAAAATAAAAACGAGTTGAGATATCCTTTGACATGACCAGTGGAAAATGAGTACTTGGACCCAGTTGAAACAGGGTGAGCAATAACTGAGCTGTACTAAGATAAGAGCTAGATGAGATATCTCTGGACATGACCAGTGGAACAGGGTGAGCAATAACTAAGTAATACTAAAATAAAAACGAGTTGAGACATCCTTAGACATGACCATTATGAGAACAATTTACTTCTCTGAATTAAATAAAAGGTTCATTAAATTACTTGGCCTGACATATACCTGATGAAAGCTGAAGGACAAAGCAGTCAAAATGTTGTAATAAAAACAACAAAGATGAGTATATGTAAATAATATCCGCATATAAATAATAACTCTTCACCCACAAAATTAAAACAGAAACAAACTCTGTTTCCAGTATATTTGGTTATTTATTCATAGAATTATGTGGCACGTTTTGAGAGGTTTTAGGTAGGTAGGTAGGTAGGTAGGTAAGTAGGTGGGATATTTTCACTAGTACTTACTATATACTAAGGAACCAAATCTTCCCTTTGGCCAGTCAGAACTCTGGCCCCTTCCTGATTCTACATCCCACTCGTCTCCTCCTCTGTGCATTACACATGGCTTTCTACTAATTAATAAATGGTTCATTAGCTCCATAACAGTTGACTAATAAACCATTAATCGACTATTTGGTATTTCTTAATAACAGTTATCTAACATTTGAAGAGTGCAGAAAAATCTGCAAAAGTCAATCTAGCCTAAGATAACACCTAAAGATCCACCCAGCCCCTTTGACCAGATAAAGACCACAAAGAATGAATCAGTTGTGTCCTGTTTTCAAAAATGTGGCCAAGCGCTTATCCCTGTCTTGGTATCGATCCATCAGCTTCCATATTGTCAATTAGCAAACTTTTTTGAAACTATAACCAATTTTGTTGATCATCTTAATAGGGACAACCTCTTGAGCAACAAACAATATGGTCTTTGATTTTGATCAGTCAACTGCTGATCCTAACTGCTAATACTCACAGAATCAGTGAAGAACCAAACAACAAATACATCTCAAGGACAATTGTCATGAATATTTCAAAGGACAAAGTGATATAAATAAAAGAGGAGGTGGTAGTGTTATATATCGCCGTACGACGACAAAATAACGAGAACACGCATATATAAAAATATAAGGTTATATATTTTATTTTCTTGACGACGAACCCGTGTGGAACAGAGAATGGAAGAGTGAGAGCGCACATAGAATGGGTCGACGGGAGTGTAGTTTTTGCCTGTGGTGTCCCTCTGCTTCCACTGGCCGTTCTCTGCTGGCGAATCCGTGTGTCGAGGTCTTTTTATAGTCTTCTAGAACCGGGACTTTCCTTCCGGTTTTGCCTCGCCCATGCAACGCCCACGTAATGCCAAGAGACACCTGTTCTGTTTGCCTCCATAGTCATTTCCGCCGCTGTCGGAAATAAGGTCAAACGACATCCGCTCCAGGCCCCGACAGGATGTATTTCTCAAACACCTGTCTTGTCGTTCGCCGCCCCCTTCACCGACGGGAAACACCATCGCTTGCATCAACCTTCCTCGGGTGGGACCAGATTGTTATATTACACTCCTCGCCCTCCCATTTTCCAAAATGTTCACCTAAGAACATTTTAAGCGCAACACCCTCACACCCCCCCCATGCCACACAAGCCCGACAATTGTACAAAACATGTGCACGCCGAAAACAACAACAAAAAAAAAATATATATATATAGGGGAGCCTACATCGGCAACCCAACAATGTTCGTGTCCATTGTGGAATTTTCATAATGTTCTTTTTTTTTTTTTTTTTTTTAAAGTTTCTGTAACTTTCAATGTTCGTTTCCTTTCTCGACTCTGTCCATACGCGTAGACGCCTCGATGCACGACCATATGATCATAGGCGGTAACCGCGCCCCAGTTTCTAAACTGACATCGAGTAAATGACCTTTGACCAACACCATGCGTGTTTCCGCTCGAGTTTATTGTTACACATGTAACTTCATTTAATTTAATTTAATTTCAAACATACTATGTTTGAACACAGAAAAACTGCCATTATCTGCAGTACATATCATTCATAGTCTGACCGAGAAATGTTCAATAGAAAACGAAGAAAATTACCCTGATTCCAACGTTAATCCGCATGCAATTTACTTGTGGAGGATTGGAGGTTTCATCTATCTTAATTTAGTCTTAAAAAAATGGACCCGTGACTCGTAATTCCTTAGTTTGTATCTTCCGCATGTTTTGCTATAAGGAAGGTGACCTAACTATTTCACTTAAACTATCGTTAATCCTCCCACTGCTTTCTTTCCCAATCCTATAGCATATCAGCCAATAAGTCTACAAGACTTTTCAGTTGTTCTTTCTTTTTGTTCCGATCAACTGTGGAATCTGCAGGTCTATCCGTGCTTTTTGCCCCAACAGACGTTTGCCTCATTTGGACATCTTCGCTGCTAGGTGATTCCCTAGAAAAATCCTGATCTACATGAGTAGATCCAGTCGTTTCACACTTTGAGCAATCATCCTCGAACGTGGATGAAACATTATTTATACCACCGATTCTATCATCATTATCAATAGTTGACACGTTTTTATTCGCCATTTTACGTCGCGTCATGATGCGACGCTCCATTAATGGAACATCAGACTCATCGTCTGATTCCACACGTTGGTGTCGATTTTTGTGCACTGGAAAGTCGGTCTGTTCCGCTCCGGATTCGTCATCCGAATCACTGGATTCTACTGGAGCAGCCAATACAATCTTTCGTAACGGCCTATCGGAAGTAGGGATTTTCCATTCATCAATGGACGCTGCCCGAAGATGCTCAGCATGCGTCTTAATGACTGAGCCGGTTAACTGATCTCTAATTCTATAAGAGACCGGGCCAGTCTTTTCAACGATCACATAATATGGCCGCCAGCGCACATCTAACTTCCCTTTCTTTTGGTGATTCTTATAGTACACCAAATCACCAACCTCAAAAGTTATATTTTTCGTCTTACCACGCGACTTATCTATCGCGGCTCTCCTCGCTTTTCTTATATTATTCCTAACTAAAGTGAAGCTACGATGCATTTCCTGTAGTGCAATTTGGTGATGCTCATCACCATAATATATGCGACGAGGCCTCAGTATATTGTCCAAGGGCAAAATAACATCCCTGTTGTAGAGCAAGTAATACGGTGAAAACTTAGTGGTTTCGCTCACATGAAACCGGATAGCCGCCAACATTTGGTTAATGTAAATATCCCACGACTGTTCGTTGTTGCCGATTTTTTTTGCTAGAACATCATGCATTGTTCTGTGAAACCTCTCAACCTTACCGTTGCTCTGGGGGTGATAAAAAGAAGTTGTCACATGGTGTATATTTAGGTCTTCTAATGTCTTTTTCATTACCCTGTTGACATTTTCTGGCCCATTATCAGTTAAAAGCTGAAGTGGTGTCCCAAATCTGGGGAAGAAAATTTCGTCAACTAAGAGATGCACCACTGTTTCTGCCTTCTTGTTAGGAACCGCAAATGCCTCCGGCCAACCACTGTACATATCTATGAATGTAACTATGTATTGGTTACCTGAATGGGTCTTTGGGTAGGGTCCTGAGACATCTAAAGCAACCTTTGCGAAAGGAAAAGGAGGGAAGTCACATTCCTGTATGTGCGGTTGCTGCTTCTTTAGGTTTCTTGTCTGACACGGGATACATTTACCTACGAAATCATTTATTTCTCTAAGTAAACAAGGCCAGAAATACTTTTGTTTTATTGAGTGGAATGTCTTATCCATCCCCCATATGGCCACTGTCATCATGGTATTGAACTAGCACCATTTTTCTAAGGTGAGATGGTACATACAGCCTGATGAGGGGTTCATCATCAGGTTGAGACAAATAGTACACCACCTCATCCATTACTATATATCTCTTCTGTTCTGCTTTGGTAGCCCTACCATTTCGTAATCTAATCTTCAGGTCTAAGATGTTTTTGTCTGATTCTTGCTCCCTGATTATGTCTATTCCTTTCAATGTGGGCCGTTCGGGTGCCTCTGATGAATTTCCGACATTTTTATGGGCTGCTAATTCTTCCGGCTCCATTAGGTTGGAATTTATAACACTAACCAAGTAATTTCTATCATCTATATCTACTGGAGAAGCAATATGGTCTTCGTTCACATCAACAGCGCGTGATAAGAGATCCGCGCAAACATTATCCTTACCCTTAAGATACTGTATGCTGCAATTGTAGCCAGACATGCTCAGAGCCCAAGTCTGTATCTTCTTATTTTGTATGGGCGAGTTAAGTAAGTGCTCCAGGGGCCTATGATCAGTGTATATTGTGAATGTTGCGCCATGCAGGTAGTGATTCAGTTTTTGAAGAGCATAGTGTATGGCATAAGCCTCTTTCTCTATAGTTGACCACCTCGTTTGTGTGTCACTTAATTTATGGGACAATAAATAAATTGGTTTTTCTACATCCTTCCTATTTTCCTTATCGTACACCACCTGGGATAGGCATGCGCCAATCGATTGATCGGATGCGTCAGTATATAACCTATACGCCTTATTTGGGTTGGGATAGGCTAGTGTTACCATCTCCGCGAGCTTCGTTTTTAGTGTATCGAAAGCGGTTTGGCAAGCATCGTCCCATTGGAATCGTGCATATTTCCTTGTCAAATTGACCAGCGGTTCGGCTATATCAGAGAAATTTCTAATAAAGCGGCGATAGTATGAGGTCATTCCCAATAAAAGCTCTTACTTGCCTAACAGTGGTTGGAGTAGAAACTGACTTTATAGCCTTGACTTTATTGAGGTCTGGTTGTATTCCCTCTTCACTTATCTTGAACCCCAGGTATTGGGTCTCTTTCTTAAAGAACTCACACTTAGCTGGCTTCAGTTTAAGGTTGTGCTTACGTAGACTACTCAAGACTGTGTCTATATGTCTTAAATGATCTTCCACCGTATTTGAAAATATCAGAATATCATCTAAATATGCCAGAGCAAAATCTTCCTGTCCCTGTAAAACAACTGACATTAATTCCTGGAAGATGCCGGGTGCGTTTGCAAGTCCAAATGGCATAACATTAAAATGAAACAGACCCTTGTGGCAGGTGAATGCACTTTTTTCTTTGTCATCATCATGAAGCTTAACTTGCCAGTACCCTGATTTTAAATCAAGCTTCGAAAAGTACCTTGCCGAACCAAGTGATGCCAGTATATCATCGATGACAGGAAGAGGTCGAGCATATTTCTTTGTAATCTTATTAAGTGCTCTAAAGTCTACACAAAATCTCTTACCACCGTCTTTCTTCTCTACTAAAACTACTGGAAAACCCCACGGGCTATTGGATCTCTCAATTACACCTGCCTGCATCATTTCGTCGATTGCTGAATCCATTGTCTTTCTTTGTTTGAGGGGTGTGCGATATGGGCGTTTTCTTATGGGCTCATGCGTTCCAGTATCGATACGCATCTCCACAGTATCGGTTCTGCCCAGGTTCTTGTCGTCACTAACGAACATGTCCCTATTTCTTTTTAGCAATTTGTTAATTTCAGGCTTGAATTCCTCCGGTACATGTACCTGTTCCAAATCTACATCAGGACTTTTATTATTTTGTTTATCGGGCATAGTAATTTCAGTAATATCACCTGCCCTTTCCAATTTAGCCAGCGGACACCCCCGTCTCAAAGTGATTGTCTGGTTAGTGTTATTCATTATCAGCAACTGAAACTTACGAGACTTTGGCATTTTTACAACTGCGTTGGCTACTGATATACCACATAAGTTGCTAACATATCCACTACTCAGCTGTTCGATTTCATATTCTTTGCCACGTCCATTTCTCAGCCTGGTTAATCCCAGACAAGCATGCAGGTGTTGAGGTCTTAATGTTACTTTTTGAGCTAACCTAACAATAGAGGAAATATGAACATCCTCCTCTAATGCCACGTATTCTTCACCAATCTTCAATGCCCCCAAATCGAAATACATTCTCACCCCGTTCTGCATCAGCCAATCTCGGCCAAGTATAACGTTTCTATTGAGATTTTTCACGACTAAAAAATCATGGGGTATGGACTTACTTCCTATCTGAACCTGTAGACGACAAAGGCCTTCAACGTATAACGGGGATTCATTCGCAGTTCGAAGTTTAATGTCCCTCTTTTGCAGTTCAAGTCCCAGTCGCAATTTTTTAAATACCCTACAGCTTATAACCGATACCTCTGCTCCTGTATCTACCAATGCCCTATAAGGTCTACGTTCTATTCTAATAAAGATGGAATTTGGCGCGCCCATATTACCAACTATGTGCGTTGGTACCGTCTTGTTCCGTTCGTTGGGCGTCGCACGAACGGACCTCTGCCGTTTCCCGGGGCGCGTCTACAAAATTTCGCTATGTGGCCTTCTTTCCCACAATTCCAACACCTAACAACGCTCCCGTTCCTCTCCCGCTCACGAGTCTTGTATTTAGTTCCCCTATTACCAACTTTTCTATTGTTCTTATTCCTATTATTATTAGTATTAGATTCAGCGGGGCTTACGGCTTCTATCGGTACCCGTCTCCGAGAGTGGCAAATTTCCATAGGCTCCTCTTCGTATTCAGAGTTTGCATCGAGTCGAATTTTCCATCTCAACTCAGATAACGCTTTCTGATAGGCAGCCTCTAGTGTTTGTGGCTCATCCTTCATAACTGCCATCTTTATTTCCCGATCCCTTAGACCTTTTATGAAAAATCCTAGAACTTGTTTTATCACAACTTCATTCCTCCCGTCAACCCCAACATATGCGCTCTCCGCTAGGCGTACTACTCTCTGCATGTAGTTCCTGCACCCCCTCTGTTCTACCCTGCTTAATGTTCACTAATTCGACTAACCGTGCGTCGGGGTCTAAAACCAATCCGTAGTATTCCTTTAAAGAAGTTTTGAACTCCTTCCATGTGAGTTGTGGGTTATTAGAGATTAGTCTATATACATAGTGTCCAACAGCTCCCCTTGTTGTGAGAAGAGCTGCCTGACACTTGTCTTCTTCTGCCACGCGCACAACTTTAAAATACCTCTCCATATCCTCCAACCAAGCACTATAACCACCATCTTCTTTGCATGCTAATGGCTGTATATTTTTTTAAAAAAATTTCTCCCCTTAAAATGTTCGACACCGAACAAGCCACATTTCTCAATTCTAGGGTCAGACCTTGAACAAAATCGGCAAAAGTATGCTGTTCCATTTTTTTTTTTTTTTAATTTTTTTTTTTTTTAGACTTATTATAAACTTATGAACAAGAGCAGAACACCCACAAGATCGAATCAAAAGTCACCTACCTTTCGTTGATGTCGTCTATGGTCGTCCGGTTGCTTTCTATTTTCGTCTTCTTTTTTCTTTTTCTTCCTCTATCTAGTTGTTTTAATTCCGTCGAATTTCAATTGTCGCCGTGGTAACCAAGTTCGCATCTATCTGTTTTGTTGTTGTTGTTGTCTTAAAACAGCAAGTCACTAGGCACCAATTTGCGTACGACGACAAAATAACGAGAACACGCATATATAAAAATATAAGGTTATATATTTTATTCTTGACGACGAACCCGTGTGGAACAGAGAATGGAAGAGTGAGAGCGCACATAGAATGGGTCGACGGGAGTGTAGTTTTTGCCTGTGGTGTCCCTCTGCTTCCACTGGCCGTTCTCTGCTGGCGAATCCGTGTGTCGAGGTCTTTTTATAGTCTTCTAGAACCGGGATTTTCCTTCCGGTTTTGCCTCGCCCATGCAACGCCCACGTAATGCCAAGAGACACCTGTTCTGTTTGCCTCCGTAGTCATTTCAGCCGCTGTCGAAAATAAGGTCAAACGACATCCGCTCCAGGCCCCGACAGGATGTATTTCTCAAACACCTGTCTTGTCGTTCGCCGCCCCCTTCACCGACGGGAAACACCATCGCTTGCATCAACCTTCCTCGGGTGGAGCCAGATTGTTATATTACAGTAGGAAGTAAAGATCATGAGGATAAGGAGGAAAGGTGACAATTAACCTTTGACTAAAAGAGATACTGATTGTAGCATTAAAAGAAGCCAGAAAAATGAGTTTATTAAACATGCCTGTATTATGAAAAAAATTAATAGAAAAATGATAATTAAATAGAAAATATTAAGATTCTATGAAAAATAAATCACCGAAATGAGGCCAGCTAGTTTATGAGAAAACATGAATAAAAATGTTCAAAAGGGAAGATCAAGTTTGATGAAGTCAAAACCCACCAAAGTTAAGTTTGAAAAAGGCACAATTTGATTGGATAGTTAATTTTGAGTTTTTAACCAATGGAAATATTACATGCCACTCCTAAAGAGTGGATTTTGATCCAGTTGGCACCACTTATTTGATGTAGAAAGAAGTTTTTTTCCCAAGTACTGCTACTGACTCTCAAGAGAAAGCTTCTGTAACACTGATCTTTGCCAGAGATTGATCAAATAAAAAAGAAGGGAGAAGAAAAATCTACCAACTGGATGATAATTTTTGAAATTCATGAGAAGATGAATTGAAAATTGAGAAGAAAACTGAAAATGAAATGTGCGAAAAAATTATCACTTTCAACAATTCCAAGTAAAATCAAACCTAATTTTAACTCAATGGGATTTCATCAGATTTAGCAAAACCAAGACTATCCATCTTTTCCCACTCCCTGCTGATAAGAAAGAGACCATTAAATGTATCTTTGAAGATAGCAAACTGAAGAAAACTTTTTGATAAAGAGAATCCGAAATGATGATTATGATTTCTCTGGACAAAGAGCCCAGAAAATAAATTTTCTTTCGAATCAGCCACCTAGAAGAGAAGTACCCCTTATGGAGATAGGAACCAGTCTGACACATTCATTCTTTATAACTGCTGTAGCATTGTCCAGAGAAAAATTTTATATCCAAACATTAATTCATATTCCTTTGGATAGAAGTGATAAGGAAAATTAAATTACTATTTTGAAATGACCATGGATAAACAGGCTGTGTTGTCTGTCTGTTGATTGTAAAATATTCAATTGTCTGTCTGTCGATTGTAAAATATTCATAAACAGAGAAAATAATAAACTTTTGTTTTTAAGGAGAGTGGATATAATTTTCTTTCCAAATTATTGAGAAGTCTGGTCAATGGAGAAATCACAGTATAGGATGAGCTGATAATGAATCCATTTTTGCCATGCCACCTGGAAGTTGGATTTGTCACACCAGTGCTAAAAACAAACCCAAAATAATGATTATGTTTTCTCTGGACAAAAAGAGTCAGAAAAAGAACATTTGTTTTGAATCAACCACCCAGAAGAGAAGTGCCCCTTATAGAGATAGAAGCCAGTCTGATACATTTATTCCTTATTATCTCTATAGCATTTATTCAGAGAAAAATTTTATATTCAAACATTAATTTAAAAAAAGTGGGAGAAGGAAAAATGATTAGCACTGCCTATGTGAAGGAAGTAGTGTGAGATGAGACATGAAGGGAGTCAGAGTAGAAAGGATAGCTTGATTCCTCTGCCTACTCTCAAAAAGAGGGTGGACAACCACAAATTTGAAAACCACTTGAGTAAGAATATTTTGAGAATATGGAATTTTGTGATACTAACCAAACCCAAAACCCTGTACAACCCTCAACATTACTAGACACAAGACTTCATATAAGTTGGATATTTTTTGGATAGCAAAAAGAAATTGAGAGGAAGATTAAGAGAAGACCATATTGAAGACGATTAGATATCTTCTAACCAAGATCTTCTGCCAGCCCCAAAAATCAGCGAAGAAGACTAAGATTGATAGAATATTAGAACAGGATATATTAGAACCAAGATCATCTTCCAGCTCTGAGACCAGAATTTAATTTAAATTACTGTCAACACAATCTGCAAACTCTGATGGGGATCTCAGTGTCACTTGATTTTGAGTGGGATGGGTTAAAACCACATTATACAGCAAACTAAATTGTTGTTACATTTAACCCAAGTTAATTCTTTATTCTAAAGGATTTCGTTTTTGTTGTTGTGTAATTTCTAGCTGTCAAACCAGTCTTCACTTAAAATTTACTTCATTAGCAATATTCCTCATCCTCGGAGATTAAAAACACAATGTAGCAGATGTTGAGGTAACTCAAGTGGGAAAGTGCCACCAACACAATTCCAGCAGCAAAACAAGCATGTGTTAACGAGTGAGAAGTTAGTAGTCTGAAGGAACTTAAAGACCAACGTTGGTCATGGGGTTGCATTATTGAGTTAAGGATTATACTTTTCTGATCACTACAATCTTCAGTCTAGGGTTAACCATTATCTTCCCCACATATCCCTATAAACTGTGAGTCTTGTGGCTTGTGCACATCACTGTAAAAAAGCTGTTAATGCCAAAAAAAGAGGCCATCAAGTATAATCAGGTAGAATCGGCTCCTTAGCTATGTATGCAGTCAGTAAAGTCAATGATCAGAGGGTTCCTTCAATGGAATCAAAGGCCACATATCCATGATGAAGGTTAGCCTTCACGTTGAATGACATCTGCTGTGCTTTCACCTGGAGAGGTGTAGGCTTTGCCAGGTCTACTTGACCAAACCATGTTACATGTGAATGAAAACCTGTCCAGCTTTCAACCCTGATATATGGAAGAAACTGTTCAGATGCTCAGTTGTGCAGTGACCCTTAGACCACACCTTGTCATGAGATTGATGATGATTATGATGATGATGATCTGACCACAATTATGCTTCTAACTCTTGATAGTCAAAGAGAGATCATATATGGGAAGAAAACATTTTTTCAAGGATGGTTCATTGGACTCAAAAGAAATTATTTATTTATGTCCCTTTCATGTACAAGGGCATACTTGTCAAACTAAGTTATCTTTTGTAGTAATGGGTCTCTGTTACAAAGGATTGTCTTTATACCCTGAACTGAGTTCAATACCAATTTGCTAGATTTTTAGAATTTAAAGCTTAATTTTTCATCAGCAAAACAAAAATGAGGCTGAGAATGACTGTGATGTATACAGGGGGTATATAAAGAAGCAGTCTAAAGGCAAACCAGCCTGCAGGGACAAATGAAGACATGACATTCCGGGGATCAGACGCTGCCTGATGTCTCCGCCTACTACCACACTGATGATGACTCCTACCACCTTCATATCAGCTGTTCCTTTTAGTACAAAAACAGTCTTTTTCAAGAAAAAAGCTATTGTCCTTTTCAGTACAACCAACATGTCATTCTTCTAGTTACAACAGCTGCCATATTTCCTGACCTACGTATTGTTAGCCACATGCCCCAATGACTCAAGCTTGCAAGTAATGGACAACATTCAATCAATAACAGACCTGTAGCAACCCACGAGATTGTTTTAAACTATAAAACAACACAAATAAATGTTGTCAGACTAAGGTAATTTTTTCACCTTACATCTTGTTTCTGTCATCATTGCCTTTTTGGTATCACTTCACACTTTCTTAAAAGTTAGCAGAGTCAGTTACCATAAACGGCCCTGTGACAAGCTTGTGCAGAAGGCCAGTATGTCAAACCCTGTTAAATGCCTTTGAAATATCTTGAGCAACAGCTTGGACTTCACTCTTCTTATTAAGAGCCTGGTATATATATTCAGTGATGGCTGTTAGCATATCAGCAGTAGACCTGGTGAAGCAGAAGCCATATTGTTTGTCAGGGAGTAGGTTGTGAGATGTGAGATGTTGAACTATTTCAGCATTGATAATAGCCTCAAACGCTTTGCCAAAAAGTGGTAAGAGGCTAATAGGATAATAATTCGAGAGGTCACAGGGCTGCCCAGAACTTTTAAAAACAGGAACTACAAAGGAGAACTTCCAATAAGCAGGAAGCAATAAACCAGTAGTTAAGAGTTTGGAGAGGACAGGAGAGAGCTCAGGGGAACATTTCTTTGGGACTATGACTGGAATTTCACTACTTTCTTTTGCCTTATGGCAGTCAAGCTTAGAAATTAAGAGACGGGGTTATATATATATATATTAGTCAGTTCAGCCTCAGTTCTAGGTGGGCAATCACATGTGGATATTCCAAACGAGTCAAGCGTGGAGTTGAAAAGGAATTTGTGAGCAAAGAACTCAACCTTGGTTGCTGTGGATGTGAGGACCTCAAATTGATTGAATAGAAGAGGGATTGAGGGTTTGCTGTTGTTCAGTACACTCTGCCAGTAGTCTTTGGAACCAAATTTGCTGCTTCATTCTATCAGCAAACAACAGCTTAGTGTCATTTAGGACATACTTGTATTCATAATAAGCAAAGACAAAAACAGGCCTATTGTAATGATGTAAGCATATTTCTGGTGCTGAGAAAGAGGGAAAAGAAGGAGAAGAGATAATAATTAAATATTTTTTTCTTTCTTATTTATGCACTAAAAGCTAGGTAAAGGATATTCGAAGAAGACCACCCAAGAAAATAGGCAAATGAAATTATGGCCACCAAAATTGAATAACCAGTTGAGATAAAGTTTTTTATGACTCTTGAGTGCTGGCTACAAATTTAGTTAGAAGTATAAAGATTCTTGTCACAAAATTTGGAATAGCCATTATTGTGAAAAGTGAGTTTCATGGTGATTGTGAAAATCTAAGAACCGTTGATAAAATGACAACTGTCTAAAGATTTGATTTGCTATAGAATCTTCTCTTGAATGAAAAATGTTGGAAGAATTTTGATCTTTAGAGACAGCCACCCCCTGGTCAGAAAGAGAGATGGGATTCTTAAAAATAAAGTTTTCTTTGTTTTTAAGAAGTTTTTTGATGCTTATGATTAAAAAGAGAAACAAATGCTTTTTCTTTTGATCAAGGCAAGATAATTTCTTACAATTATTGTATACAAAGTGAGAAAGCCTAGCAAATTATAAACATCTCTGGCTAAGAGGTTGAAATGATAAAACACAGTTGTGTAAAAACAACCATACACCAAAGGTTCGATGGGAAAGAAATTTTGGAACGAAAATTAAATTTTGGCTGTTTTCATTGAACCATGCTCCTTGAACAGTGGTAAGAAGCACTCACACAGTGCAGAAGCAGATGGTGTTGATCAAATGACCAATGAGGAAGAAGGCCTCTTGGGCAGTGATAAGAGGTACTTGCACAGAAGAGATGGAGACAAGATTAACCAGGTGACCAAAAGGAGGATCCCTGATTGATCATTTGGAAATGCTTAGCATACCCAGAGTGCATCACAACTACCCACGCTGGATGCGAAGCTCAATATAAGATAAGAGATTGTGGTTTTTCAGACAGTTGAGTTGGTTTGCCAGTTAGTTTGAGTGTGAGAGTTGAGTTTTGAGTTGGAACAGTATGGACGAGAGACATGTTGTCACGTGACTGCCTGCCTTAGAAGAACCTTTGACTTTAGTCTGATGCCAGACTAACCAACTTAGATAAAGTGTTACATTCTATAGAATCCGTGGGTTGGAATTTGTAGTTGTCTGTATGCAAGAGTGATAAATTCTAAGCAAATACTGTAACAGAAAATGTATAAATAAATAGTGTTTATATACATGTTTATTAAACACCTTTCTGTTAATTTCACAAAGATTTCCTTTTCTTATTGAGCATTCAGCTCTGTTTGGATCATTGATACAGTGGATTTCAGTGACTTTCAACCCAAACTGGCATTGTGATCAATTGAACACAATGTGGGACAGGGACAAGTTTGGAACAATGTAATTGACTATCGATCAGCTGTGAAGATTTTGGGCGCTGATGCGAAGGACCAATGTGGGAGATTCACAATCAGATGTATCGCACTGGTAAAGCTGAAAGAAGTGCTTCCTGTGGGCAATGGCAGCTGAGCAAGCAGGAGAGAACCAAGGAGCTGAATGAGGTTTAAGTCAGAATTTCCTGGCTGAGATGAACATTAGTTAAACTTATTGCTGAAGTGAAAGATTTGTCAAGGTTAGCAAACAATAGGAGTGAGATAGGTAAATTGTCACCATTTCATATTTTTAATTTTGCACAAGTGCATTGTTGTTTTCCATCTTGTTGAATGCACCATATAGTTGGGTCTGTTGGGCACCATCTGTGAAAAAGAGAGAACCATCATGCAATTCACTCTCACAGAAAGTTGGAGACAGGATTTTCTACTGCTTGACATTCATGCCAGACACTTCAATACAAACATTTCAAAATGTTTGGGTTTCAAACCGAGGACAGTGCAGAGGATTTGGAAACAGTTGGATGATGTTTGCAGTCAACATCATGGTGTTTGGAGTGATCACTAGTGATGCTGATGTTGTGCTTTAATTTCTCTTGCCACAGGGCTTCAGACTGAAAACAGAGGCCTACATCAAATGCTTTGAGGAAGTAGTTCTTTACTGGGCCAAGAGAGTGGCTGTTAAAAAACCCTATATTTGCACCATCTACACAATCAGTAGTACTCAGTTATGACTGTCATACAATTTCTGTGACCACATCACCCCTCACATCTGGCCACTTAACTTCCCAGACTGGAAACATCTTGAGTGATAGATCCACAAAACCCCTTGCAACAACAAAGATGAAATGAAGGTAAGGATTATGGCATCATTCACCAACTTAAACAAGGAGACCATCCAGAAGAGTTGCAGGAGATTATGTGTGAGCGAGAGACCAACAAAACTCCTTGTAACACCAAAGATGAACTGAAAGCAAGGATTATGGCAGCGTTCACCAACTTAAACAAGGAGACCATTCAGAAAAGTTGTAAAATATTTTTGGTAAATATATCAGTTAAAATGAGATGTCAGCATTATTTTCATTTTCGCATAGATGACAATTCATTTATCTCATGATCTCATCTTATCCTGTATTAGGTAATGTCACGGACTGCTGAAAACATGTTTTTAACCTGAAAACTTTTTAAATAATTTCAATGTTTTCTTTAAAGTTCAAGTTTGGTTATAGATAATACTGAAAGCCTCCTAAAGATAATCCATGTTATAAGGAAAATTAATTTCTGAATGTAAAAAAAGCTTGGAATTATTTCAAAACATGGTTTTTAATGCATTTCGTTTTTTTAAATTTTCATCTCAACTTTTCAATCCATCTTCCTGTAATTTCAATAATTCTTACCCAGTAAGTAAACTCTTTCTTTTATAAGATACAAATCCTATATCATTCATCAAACAACTAAAAAAAACACAAAATAAATTGCACACCAGCAAAATCAGATTCAAACGATTACAACATTTAGAAAAAACCCAAAGCAAAATTGCACACCCGCAAAAGTGGATACAAACAACTATTCACAAGTCAATGTGAAAAGCAAATCCTGAATCCTGATTGGATTAAAAACAGCAAATTCATATATGACGTATTTTTACACCTAGATGTGAAAAGGCTAGCTAGAGCCGGCATCATGAGAAGTTTCACTATTTAAACCACGATACTGTCAAAAGGCAGTCGACATGGGAACGGTTAGCTGAGGACCTTATAGCAATATAACAAAAGAAAATTCAAGAAGCCGACCCAGATGCAAGGCACGTCACAGTTTCATTACACCTCTTCTTCCAACATCCTTTTCTTCATTTTCACACCACGCTGCTAAAGAGAACAACACAATGACAAAATGGATGCGTTAAGTGCCACTTCTTTATTTGTTTTGCCTTCTCTTTCTCTCAACCTGTCATGACCTACCAAAAAGAGGAAGGAACAAAGACTTTACATTCTACTACTACACAACCACGAACTCTAAACTTCTATGGACATTTCAAATACCTATATTACTACTACGAACAATTTTAATTACAAAGCAGCATGCATTTTCTCAATGAACATTTTTCTTCTCACAAAGATATTGTAGTGTTACTGTTCAGATAACAAAATTTCACTCATATTTTTCTTCTTACACTTTTGTCATTCTGTAAAAATATCTTTACTTTAATGAACACACAAAATATTTTATCCTTTCACATTTCAACATCTAACCTTCAACCTTCTGATATTTAAATTGTGGGGACTTCGGACGTGTTTGGCACAAGGCTAATTTACTAAGCATCACTGAGGTCCCTACACTTTTTCCCTTTTTTTTTTTTAGTTTGATCACTCTCCGGCGATACTCAATATCACAAATTCATTTCCTTTATTCTTTATCATTGTCATTATGTTTGATGCAATAAAATATTTAATTACACCCTGTTATGATGTATATAGCAATGATTTTTTAAAATTATTCTGAATTTAAAAGTTATTGAATTATCATATTCTTCCAATAGGGAAGAGTAGTCAAAGGCGGTAATTCAAAATTATTTCCTCTTTGAACATCCATACAAAAATAAGCTGACTGTTGCTAAAATAAAATAAAAAATCTTTTAATAAAAGCATTGATGAATGATAGTCTTATAAATATTTAAGATCGGTTCTATCAAGAAATATTGTCTAGCTTGAAACAGTAAAGTAAACCAACTTTCTTAGCTGCAGACGTAGTAATTGCTTGTTCATGAGAGATCTGCTGCAATGCACATGCCTAGAAACTGAATTTTATCCACCATTTCTGTCAACAGAAAAAGACAATTAAACACAGGGAAAACTCAGGACCAGGGCAACTTACCACCAGAAAAACATAGGTTTTGTAACCAAATAAACATAATTTATTAAGGATTAGAACCTTAATTTAATAAAATTCAATTTTCCAGTTATTCACTCAGAAAAAATAACGTTTTCTTTTTTATGCAAGTATAATTATTAATGGTAAAATTCGGGATGAATTTTTCCGTATATTCACAGTTCACACTTGAATCAAGTGACTTGATATATAATTTTTTTAAAATAACATTTTCCGGGAAATTTCTTTGTTAGTAAACGAAAGAAATTTCGCGAATACACCCCGAATAAAAAAAAAGTACACACAATGTTTCTTACGAGATATCGAAAATGGGTGGGACTGTAACATCACCCACTCCCAATAATGTTTAAAACAAAACTTTCTAATAACTAATTTAGATTACGATTTATTAAGAAGTAAGTACTGAAAATTTTGTTTGAATTGGCTAATCATTTGATTTTTATAAATTTATTTTTAAAACGGGGGTAGCGATCTTTTGCTCTAATTTCGATGAAGAAAAAAACATTTCTAGGAAAGAGTCTCATTTTGTGGTTAAGTGTTTAAAAAAGGTTATATAAAAATGTATGTTATTGTTAAGTCTAAGTAAATAGTTTTTATTTTTATTTTTGTCAAATAAGGAAAGTAAAAAAATACAATTAAAAATAAAGATGTGTCCTACTTTTTAAACTTTAAAATTTAAAGTGTTGAAGCGAGTCTTGTTGGAGGATTTTTTTAACTATTCAATTTATTTATTAGTCTTTTCTTCAATCATGTATTTTTTTTACGTATGGAGTTTTTGTCTTGATTTAATTATCACTACTAAAATAAAAATACTACCAAACGTAAAATTTATTTTGATTATTGATTTACATTTCAGTCGTAAATGATAAATGAGAGAACAGATAATGTTTTTTATTCGAATTTAAATTTCGAGTGTTTGAAATTTTCCACATTTTAATTTTTTAATTTAAAATTTAGATAAAATTTAAAATAATTTAAAATTTTCCACTTTTTAATAATTTTTTTAATTTAAAAATTAGAGATAAAATTAGTTGTATTGCATTCACATCGCAACAAAATGGGGCACAAGATTAATTTAAGAAGCTCAAAGTTTTAAAATTTCACAAGCTCCGGCCCTGTATTCCCTTTGGGAACATCCTGTGTTCCAAGTAATAACAATAAACATCACCCTTTCTCGAGGAAGTGTTAAAGTTACTGTCTATGGGGTAACAGTAACACCCTGGGGCTTGCCGCTTTGAGCTATGTATGTATATGAGGAGGAAACTAAACTTTTCTACCGCTACTTTTTTAAAGTCAAATAAACCTACTTACTATAAGTTTCGCATTCGAAGTTGAAACTTTCACTTTTAAAGGAAAAGGAAACTTCTTCATTACTTCTCGTCAAAACCGAATTGTTGACTTTGCCGCAAATTCCAATCTTTTTTGAATGGAAAGAGATGGAAAATTATATTCGGCCTTTATACATTATTTTTAACTGGATTCTTCTAAATTTTTTACAACTTAGTCTGTTTGCTGGAATATTATTGTGTAAATGTCTAAAGGTAATTAATAATCTTTTCTTTCTATGTCGAAGAAATTTACAACCGATTATTTTTTTTATCTAACATTGTTTTTTATTCTAACTCTATTTTAAATTTAAATTGATTTTTAAGTTAATTTCGAAGACATACACTAATTAACACTAACAGTTAGTAATTTCACTTGACTGACAGAGTGGAAGATTATCCCGCAGTAGGTTAACATTGCTTTCTGCGGTAGACTGGTTGCTAGCCAAGGCTATAAAACCCAATCTATCCTGTTAAAACACATAACTTAACTAGAAGGAAGAGACGGATTGACCGTCTAGTGTCTCTGTATCTTTTCTTTTCTCTTGGCCTATTTATTTCACAGCGATGAAAGCTATTCAACAAGTCTTGGATGTTTAGGTGAAAGAACCAACCCAGCAGTAATAGCCATAACATCCATATACCCTACTTCCCTCCTCTGGAGCGAGTTGTGACACAAGGCCGAAAGCGGTAACTGTCTGATAAAATTAAAAAGCTTATCTGAATTTTTAAAAGAATTGATTTCTGTTGATAAATAAACCTTTTTTATGCATTTTTAAAGCATTGAGTACTTTTTTTGTGGTACAGTGGATATCGGCTCAGAACGATAAACCGGGGAGCCGAGTTCGAATTCCAGTTGAATCCATTGTATTCATATATGCGCAAATACCCTTAGGAAAGGTACTAATCCGTCTCTTCCTTCCAGTTATGGGTTAAATAGCAGGACAGATTGGGTTCTATAGCCTTGGTTGGCAACCAGTCTACCGCAGAAAGCAATGGCAACCAACTGCAGGAAAATCTTCTGCCCAGTCAGTCATGTCTCTTTCGAGACATGATCGCCCAAGCGTGTATCATGTATGGCACTTAACTGACTGACTTTTTTGTCACTCATCAGCTCGCCATTGTATATGAAAGGAAAGTAAAAGAAAAAACAAATTTAAAATTCTCTTGAAATTAAAATCTAATTTCTCCTAGAGGTTTATTTTAAAGTCCCTGTAGATACCACCAAAACAAATGGATATTTTTCCGCAATGAAAGTAAAAAAATTGACACCCACTGTTTAAAATTTGCCCTCCACTCAACAAGTCAAAAAATTATCTGATTCAAAATGAAACGGTCAGTTTATTTATATATAAAACTAAATTGTCTTGCTTAATTAGTTATTAGAAATATATTTTTTATTTTATACACTTTTATTCAACTTAGTATAATGAATAATTTTATTTTTTATAGTGACTGAATGGTAGATATGAAATTTAACAATAATACTTATTGAATACTAGTCGGTTATCACAAGATGTAATTATTTTTCTTTTTGTGCATCCATACTAAAAAGTAATTTGTATGGGTTTTGATCATGTTTATTAAATTTGGTTTGAGCATATTCTCACCAAATTGATTCAAGATGCTTTTTCTTCCATCAATTTGAAATTGAAGATGCAGTTTAGTTCCCGGCATTGTGATTGAAGTTTATATTATGAAAATGACAGGATGTTGCTGAATTATTGTATAATATCTTGGTCGATGTGGAAAATAACCTGTTTTATTATGCTAAAAAAAAAAAACACTTCTAAAAATGACTGATATGTTTGTTTTTTTTTTTTTGCAAATATTTGAAAATGAGTCAAAATTTTTTCTTTCTTTTTTTTTTTTACTTTTCCTTTCTTTGGAAACAAAGCCAACCGTTTTGGCTTTTAGTAAACATACGGAAGTGGGTGTGTCGAACTAGATGAAATTAAGGTCTGTTTTTATTGTATCAACTGTGGATGTCGAAGTCTGCATTTCCATTTCAGTTTAAGAATTGGTGTTACGACAGGGTATGACAACAGTATTGGAGCTTGCTGAGTTCTGGTTTTGAAGAACGCACATGAAGAGTCTGATCCTGTTATTAACTTATTAACTTTCTACCTGTTTTTGGCAAAGTACTAGAGACTCTAATCAACTCCAATTTGGTTAAGCATGTCATCATGCAGGGTCTTCTTTTAGATAAGCAATGTAGCTTTCACATCTCTAAGTCAACTGCTGACATATTAACAATTATTGCTGAAAGCCTTTCAAGCTTTAGATAAGAATGGTGAAGTTACTTTCATGGTAATTGTTCTTACAAACTTTTCTTTGTGGTTCCTTGATTTTAAGAATTAAAGTTCAGTACTAGGTTGGTAGCAAAGTCTCATCATTTTGGAGTTGAAATTTAAATTTTTGTAGATCAAAGTATGCTAGAAAGCAAGAATCCAGAAGACTGTTCTACATGTGAGAGATGAAACTGTCAACATTGCACTTATAATAATACTAGCAGTATAGCCCGACGTTGCTCGGGTGTAATGAAAGCTTTAAAACTAATCCATGGTCCTTGAGCTCATACTCAGCCTAAAGAATATTTGTGTGAAGTTTGGTGAGAATCGGATAAAAATTGTGGATTTGTATAAAGGACATACAGACAGATAAACAGACACACACACAAACATCTTGCCTTTTATATATATATATTATCGATTTTCTGCACTATTGTAAGAACTGCAACCTTGAAACTTCTGAATATCGTTTCTTATGTCTTTGTCCAAATTTGATTAAAATCGGACCACTCCTTCTATAACTCGATTTTTTCGATTATCGATTTTCGATATTTATCAGGGGTACCTTGACACAAAACCTAGCTAAGAACACTCACAGACACTTATAGTACAACTGTGTAAATTTTCAAATAAAATCGGTTCAGCCATTTCGGAGTCTATAGGTAACGGACACACACAGACAAAGTTCCATTTATAAATAAGTTTAGATGAGAAGAAGAAAACAATTAAGGAGTGAACAATAGAAGAACAAGAATTAAGAAGACAAAAGATAATGATTAATATTACATTTAAATTTTTGAAGATTAAATTTGATAGGGAAGCCAGAAGAGAATTCTACAGGTAAGAAATAAAAAAGAATGTTAGCATAGAATTTACAGTATTTCAACTTCAAATTGATCAGACCTTGTTGTTAATCTGTTCAGTCAATTAAGTGCCATCTGGGATATATGCTTGGGCGATCATGTCTCAAACAAGACATAACTGACTGGGCAGAAGATTTTCTTGCAGTAGGTTGCTATTACTTTCTAAGGTAACCTGGCTATAGAACACAATTTGTCCTACTATTTAGCCCATAACTGGAAGGAAGAGACAGATTTGTGCCTTTCCCTTGGGTATTTGTGCGTAAGTGAATGCAGGAAATTCAACTGGAATTTGAACTTGGCCCTCAGAGTTCTCGTTCTAAGCCGATTTTATAACCCAAGCCAATTTCATATTCAGAACTGATATCCTGTCAATCTATTACTGCACTTAAATTCATAAAGTCTAAATAACACAGAAGTAAAACACAGGAAAGCTATGTTATGACAGTTAGAAAGTCATGGTAGCCAAGATGCCAGGTCAGGATCAATAAAATTGCAGATTCTTCTTTAGATTTTATCAAGAATCTCTGAATATATAGTAGGAGCACTGGAATAGATGCAGCAACAATTTCCAAAGCAATGATGAATGATAGTCTTATAAATATTTAAGATCGGTTCTATCAAGAAATATTGTCTAGCTTGAAACAGTAAACCAACTTTCTTAGCTGCAGACGTAGTAATGATATTGCTTGTTCATGAGAGATCTGCTGCAATGCACATGCCTAGAAACTGAATTTTATCCACCATTTCTGTCAACAGAAAAAGACAATTAAACACAGGGAAAACTCAGGACCAGGGCAACTTACCACCAGAAAAACATAGGTTTTGTAACCAAATAAACATAATTTATTAAGGATTAGAACCTTAATTAATGACTATTTTTCTTAAAATAAGGCATTTGAAAAGGTATTAAGTAAAATATGAACCAGTTTTTCATTTTTGGTATTTTTTAATAAATTAAATTATAAAGAAATGTTAACATAAAAAATAATTCAATAAAATACTTGTTTTTAATTTTTCTAATAAAGTAAATATAAAGATGCAAAACAAAATGAAGCAGGTTTTTGTTTCTAATTATTTTTTAATAAAGTAAATCAAAATTCTAATTTTTTAAATGTCAATTTAATGTATGAAAGTATAAACTGCAGCCAATCTTTTTCATTTCATTTCTGTAGTCCACTTTATCATCTGCAACAAAAAATCAAGTCAAACAACAGTAACACTGTTAGTAGAATGTTATATGTATATAACTTTTGTCCAGAGAAAAACTTTATATTCAAACATTAATTCAAAAGAAGTGGGAGAAGGAAAAAAGATTAGCATTGCCCATGTGAAGGAGTAGTGTGAGATGAGACATAAAGGAAGTCAGAGTAGAAAGAGTGGCTTTGTTCCTCTGCCCACTCTCAAAAAGAGGGTGGACAACCACAAATTTGAAAACCACTTGAGTAAGAATATTTTGAGAATATGGAATTTTGTGATACTAAGGGAAGAATACAACCAAACCCCAAACCCTGTACAACCCCCAACATTACTAGACACAAGACTTCATATAAGTTGGATATTTTTTGGATAGCAAAAAGAAATTGAGAGGAAGATTAAGAGAAGACCATATTGGAAGACGATGAGAGACTTTCTAACCAAGATTTTCTGCCCCCCACTCCCCCCCAAAAATGCTGGACAACCACAGATTTGAAAACCACTTGAGTAATAATATTTTTAGAATAAGGAAATTTTGGTTGGTAGGAGGATGCTAAGGGAATAATATAATCAAACCCTGGACAATCCCCACCTCTACTAGACACAAGACTGGACACACTGGAATTTGGTTATGTAAGCTGATACTAAATGAAGAATACAAACAAATCCAAATGCTGTACATTGTATCTGTTGAAACAGATATCTAAGAAGTTTACTATTTTGATGTTAGATGAGATCTCAATTTTAAAACCTTTAAATTGGAAAGCTCTTTCTTATATTCTAGATGATAGAGGGCCATTGCTATTTGGGATAAACATAAGTTCATCATCTCAGTAAAGACCTACTTGATTAGGATGAAACAATTCTACTCACACAACAACCAGCTGTTAAAAAAGATTCACTATAAGGCATAAGAATATAAACCTCCTTGTAACTATAATAACAGAACCAACTGACCTGTTAAAGGCAAATGCAATTCCAATAAAGCAATATATTTTTCTGGAAGAAGACCCCAACAGGAAAAAGAGATACATAGGGATATCTGCAAGAAGTTGGAAACAAAGATTCTACAATCACTGACACGCCTTTTCCAACACTTCCTTGAAACATCAAAGTGCCCTGTCAAAACACCACTGGAAACTAAAAGATGGGGAACTCACCCCACAAATGGATGGAGGATCATTGGACAGGCACAAACTTCAAACAATATCAGGCACAGGTGCAATCTATGCTTGGAGGAAAAAATTATAATCAAATATAAAAATCCCAGTGAACTATTAAACCAGAGGAATGAACTCCTTTTCAAATACAGTCACAAAAATAGATTTAAAATTCCATAACAAAATGGAATTTAAACTGACATATGACTTTAATAAAATTCATAATTGTCTAAAACCCCCAAACGTTAATTTTTATTAAGAAGTTGTACAAACATTATGATGTTCAGAGATGTATATACAAGTATGTATATATTTATGTATACCTACATATATATATGTGTGTGTGTGTATGTTTGTACGTAGGTGTGGGTGTGGATATATATATATGTGTGTGTGTGTGTGTGGGTGTATATACATGTAAGTATTTGCACAGTTAAGAACAAGTAGGTGTGCAAGATTTATATGCAGAAAAAGTATACAATAAAAGCTTGTTAAACAACCCTCCAATGTGTTCACATAATACTTATGTAATAACACAAAAACATTATATTTTTTTTTATCATCTTTAATATTGTTATCATACTTGATAGTAATATTATTGTTATAAAACCAAAATGATTATTATTTATAAGATGTAGACATTATTACTGTCAGAATTAATACAAAAATCTAACAATTCAATTCTTCTAGTGAAAATATGACCCCTAAATTTGCGGTTGTATATTTGAGAATGGCCAACTGAAAGTTCAGTCCAAGGTCATTTAATCACTTGGGATGTGTTGGGATGGGTGCAACTGTCTTTGAAATATTCTTAAAATTAAGTCATTTTTTGCTTAATTTTCAACCTTTCATGCTTTTTTTTTTTTTTTAATCATATCACCCCGAGCAAGGCAGTAATGCCACTGATGTGCAGGGGGCTACCTAAGACTGAAAAGATTGGAAAAGAGAAAGCCAGAAACCACATCCTAAACAGGGAACAAGGGATGAGCCTCTTCACCTGTTCAATAGACGTGGGTGGAGTGTGAACCGGGTGATAGTTTAGTCTATCTACTCCAATTATTTTACTAATATTAAATTTTTATAGTGTTTTCAAAAGCCTTTGGACCAACAAAGGCTTTGGCCAATGATATGTGAAGCAGCAATATTCATATAATTCCCCCTTCTCTTATAGATATAAACTCTCTCTCTCACTCTCTCTCTCTCTAGGGGCACCTAGACATGGTATAATGGTTAGCAAATTTGTCTCGCTAAATCCTATTACAACTGGGTAGAGAGTTCGATCTCTTACAGGATACCTCCTACTTTTGGCCTTATACTTCAGTGGTGCTTAGAAAATCAAAACTGTCGATCTCAATATGTGTGGATGTGGTGCAGTCGATATTGACTCGGAATGACAAATTGGAGAGCCGAGTTCGAATTCCAGTTGAATCCATTGTATTCACTTACGCGCAAATACCCTTGGGAAAGGTATTAATCCGTCTCTTCCTTCCAGTTATGGGTTAAATAGCAGGACAGATTGGGTTCTATAGCCTTGGCTGGCAACCAGTCTACCGCAGAAAGCAATGGTAACCTACTGCAAGATAATCTTCTGCCCAGTCAGTTATGTCTCTTTCAAGACATGATCGCCTAAAGCATGTATCAAGTATGGCACTTAACTGACTGATTAACTATAATAGTTGAAAATATGATTAAAGCTTCTACTGGGTATAAAGTGGGGGATCAGTTTTATGTTGTTATGAAGTAATAAACTGATTCCCCACCAATTACTACAATACATCTCTTCCCCCTCTAGCTATGAGTCAAATAATAAGACAGATTGGGTTCTATAGCCTTGGCTGGCAATCAGTCTACCGCAGAAAGCAATGGCAACCTACTGCGGGTAATCTTCTGTCCAGTCAGTCATGTCTCGAAAGAAACATGATCGTCCAAAGCGTGTATCAGGTATGACACTTAATTGACTGTTTACCTCGATAGTAAAGGGCAGTAACTGCACGTGTTTTTTGGGACGGTTCCCTCCCCTTAAAAGCGTAAGACCTCTTAAAAGAAAGAGAACCGTTTTTTCAGTAGTGGCGGGACTGTTTAAATACGACCATATGATAGGCATGTAGCTCTCTCTCCCCCCTCAATTGTTTGTTTACATCGATAGCCCTGGTCTACCGGTCCCCACACCCAAAAGACAAGCAATCTGGTGAGATACACTTGGCCACCACTGTCTAGTCACTATTGTTTATCACCATCTGTCCTAGCCTTCCCCACATGCTGAGACAAGTGATGTGAAACAATTCACAATTGAACGTTTGGTTTTCTTTTTTAACTTGGCAGAAATTTCTTTGATTGTTGGATTATTTGTCTCTCTCTTTCTTTTTCTTGGCCGGCTGTTAGATTATTTGTTTCTATCTTTCTTTTTCCTGGCTGGCTGGCTATTGATTCTAGTTCTTTTTGCCCCTTTGGTCTATAGGTCACATACTGGCTACAGTTGACAACCCACCCCCACCCTGTTATCACTTGGATTGGCCAAAAAGTTAAAAGAATTATTTTTTACTTTACTGGCAGTAACCATGTGTTGGGATGGGTGCTATGGGTGCAAATATCCTTAAAAGTAAGTCATTTTTTGCTGAATTTTCAACTTTTCATGCTTACTTGAATGTTTTGGTTTTCTTTTTTAACTTGGCAGAAATTTCTTTGATTGTTGGACTTTAACTAAGTTAAAACTAAGCAATTCACCACCCTATTTTTTTTTTCTTTTTTACCATTTTCTTTTTTTTACTTTATCTTTTATTAATTAGACTAGATAGACCAAACTATTGCCCGGTTCACACTCCACCCACGTCTATTGAACAGGTGTAGAGGCTCATCCTTTGTTCCCTGTTTAGGATGTGGTTTCTGGCTGTCTCTTTTCTCTTCTCAAACCTCAGTATTGGTGATTCCATGATTTTTTTGTGATATGTTTGGTTGGTGGCAACGTCTCATCATTGTGAGGATACCGAGTGGGCAGTTTCCTGGTTGCTGCTTCTGACTGGTAGTTAGGAGCCCGAACTCTTGCATAGTGTCAAGAGCGGCTGCTCTGATCAACAGAGATGCAGCCCGAGCCAATTTCCTTTCCAGCACATATTGTGGATAATGACCGCCTGCATCCTCTACTCAAGGTCCCTCCCTACCAACAAACCATAACATGAAAAATGAAATCAGGAAAAATCCTAAACCAGTCAAACTCGAATCACCAAAATCTCTTAACATTTCTTTAACTAACATCTGAGGCATTCGTACTAACTTTTGTAGTGTATAGAAGCTTTCCTCCACAAAAAGTCCCCTGACATCCTAGTGCTCTGTGAAACTAACCTCAGCTCATCAATTCCCTCCTCAGACTTTTCAATCCCTGGTTATCTTCCTCTCTTAAGGAAGGATTCCACTGTCCATATGCATAGGCTGGGGGTCTACGTTAGTGAACACCTCCCTGTAGCTAGGGTGACATCTCTCGAATCCCCTGACCACCGATACGTATGTCTCCGTCTGTCAATTCTCAGTTCGGTTAACTACCTTTTCTTCCTTTACCATTCCCCCTCCTCTCTCGACTGCTCTCTTCTAGACAGCATTTCTGACAATATAGATAAGGCTACTTCCTGCCACCCACTTGCTCACATATTTGTATTCAGGGATCTTAACGCCCATCATGCCGAGTGGCTTAAAAACTCTGTTACTGATTCAGCTGGCATCCATGCCATGAACTTTGCCATTTCCCAATCCCTTACGCAAGTAGTGGACTTCCTCACACACTTCCCAAGCACTCCCTCTGGACACGTCTCTCTACTAGATATATGCTTTACCTCTGCACCTGACCCCTGCCAATCCTCAGCTTTGCCCTCTCGGCAACTCCGACCATGCTGTTGTCTCTCTTAATATTTCTCTCCACTCTCACTCCCCCCAGGAGCCTCCCACCTATAGGACCTCCTACGGCTATCAAAGAGCTGACTGGGACACTTTTCACGATTTCCTATGCGATGCCCTTGGGGAAAAGTGTTCAATCTCCCAGTTGATGACTGTGCCTCTGAGATCTCGTTCTGGGTGAAAGCTGGCATTGATGCCTTCATACCTACCAGGAAGTTTCATCTTAAACCTCATTCCTCCCCCTGGTTCTCTCCTGCCTGTTTGGCCGCCATTGCCCACAGGACCACTACTTCTGACTATTTCGGAGACAGTCATCTGACCACAATAGGCACCTATTCACGCCTGCTTGTAATGAGTGCAAAAGAATCCTGAATGATGCCAAGAGAATGAGACAGCGCATAGCTGACCGCAAGTTTGGCTCCAAAGACTATTGGCGGTTATGCAAACGGGTGCTAAACAATAGCAAATCCTCTATCCCTCATTTAATCAATGAATTTGAGGTCCTCACATCATCAGCGGACAAGGCTGAGTGCTTTGCTTCCAGATTCTCCTCCAATTTAACATTTGACTCATCTGGATTACCCTCACCTGACTTCCCTATTAGAACTGAGGCTAAACTGTATGATGTATACATTACCACGACTGTAGTATCCCGAGTAATATCAAAACTTGACCCCCATAAGGTGAGTGGTGATGGAATGCCAATGATTGTCCTTAAGAAATGTGCCTCTGAACTCTCCCCAGTCCTCTCTAAAGTGTATAACTACTGCCTTTCTGCTTCCTGTTTTCCTGCATACTGGAAGTCCTCTTTTGTTGTTCTTATATTTAAGAACTCTGGTGAACTCTCGGACCCATCCAACTATCACCCTATCAGCTTTCTACCAATTTTCAGGAAAGTGTTCAAGGCCATTATTAATACTGAAATAGTTCAACATCTTACTGCCCATAAACTTTTCTCTGACAGGCAGTATGGCTTCCGCTTTGCCAGGTCCACGGCCGACATGCTAACGACCATTACGGAGTACATGTTTCAGGCCCTTGAGGAGTCTGGCAAGGCTTGTGCTATTGCTCTGGATATCTCCAAGGCTTTTGACAGGGTTTGGCACACTGGCCTTCTATGCAAGCTACAGGGTTACGGTATTACTGGACACCTGCTTGATCTGATCCCATCTTTTCTAAATAACCGCATAATGAAGGTTGTCTTGAATGGGCATGCCTCCACATCCTACTGTACAAATGCCGGTGTCCCTCAGGGCTCTATCCTGAGCCCGATACTCTTCCTTATTTTCAGAAATGATCTCCCAGACGAGATCAAGAGCCAAGTAGGCATCTACGCAGATGACACCACAATTTACTCCTGCATCAGTAAAGTACCTGGTGTGGCGGATAAACATAATCTCGCTGCTGATCTTGAGAAGGATCTATATTCTGTGGTGAATTGGGGTAAGAAGTGGCTTGTAAATTTCAGTGCGTCTAAGACGAAGCTGCTGTCTGTCAATCATCACAGGCAACCTCTCTTGCCTCCCATAAGCATGGACCAAGCGAGTCTCCCTGAGAGCAATACACTGCGACTCCTCGGCCTTACCCTCTCTTCTGATCTCAAGTGTAACCACTACATAGAGTCAATAGCTAAAGTTACTGCTGGGAAGGTTGGGTCACTGTGTCGGGCCAGGATGTTTTTCCTACCTGAATCCATCCTGCATATATACAAATCAACCATTTGTTCATGCATGGAATACTGCTGCCATATATGGTCAGGCGCCCCTGCTGTTCATCTTGCTGTTCTCAAAGGAGAATCAGTAATGTGATAGGTATCGACTTGGTGGCTCAACTCCAGCCATTTCCCCACTGACAGGATGTGGCTTCCCTTTGTCTGTTCTATAAATACTTTCATGGCTTCTGCTCCAACGAACTTAAGTCACTGGTGCCTCTGCAACAGGTGTTTACTCATGCAACCAGATTGGCAACTGGGTCTCACCCATTCACAGTGAGATCAACCAAATGCAGACGACAATTCTACTCTTGCAGCTTCTTTTCTCGCACTTCCCACCTGTGGAACTCGCTTCCATATTCTTGCTTTCCTAACGGCTACAACCACCAGGAATTTAAATGCAATGTCAATACTCATCTCTTAACCATTTGACTCTAGTTCTTTCTTCACCACCCTGTATATCCTTTCCTTTCTCTCCACCTTTGCAACTGTCATCACACCCGTATTCCCATCCTTCTCTTTCTCCTTTCTAACTGGTTTGTCTTTCTTTTCATTCTCTTCTACCTAATCTTTTTACTCTTATGTAGCCCCCTGCACATCAGTGGTGTTACCGCCTTGCTCAGGGTGATATGGTTAAAAAAAAATATCTGACCCCGCCTCCTATCAATAAAATATTTTCTTTCTTCCCCTGTTTCCTCATGATTCTTAAATCGAACCCATTCATTTTTGTGAAAAATTTTTGTCTGAGGAGAGGATATTTATAAAATATATGCAAAATAAACTATTACCAATGGATTTGTAAATTCATTCAATTTATTTTCATTATAATACTCTGTTAAATTCTAACATTGAGTTCTCACCAGATTACGATTCCCTGTGAAATTAATCTTACAAATTATCAAGGATGCTAATTTGTATATATGTATATCTGATAACAATATATAATTTTATATATATGAAGAATAATTCTACCAGAATATTTTTCTCAGCTTTGTTACATATACAGGGTGTTTCTCAAAAATGTACTTGTTCTTTCACTTCAATGTGTCTTGACGTAAAAACAGTATTATTGGTTAATATTAAGGAAGTTCACCACCAGCTTCTTTTTTCTTCTATGTATTTAAGGAGTTTGAAGCAAGGTTATTCTTCAAACTTCATGCATCCAATCTTTTCATTTCATTCCTGTAGTCTGCCTCTTAACTTGTTATAATACCAGTTAATTCCTTCAGAAAAGAAATCAGTTTTGTTAAGATTTTATGAAATGTCACTTTGTTTTTCTAGGATGTCATTTTTCAGAAAAAGAAAACCGTTAAAGGTAAATATTATCTTGAATTTTATAATTAGATGAAAAATTATCATTTTATTCATTTTTGACTCATAATATTTTTAAATTTCAGTTTCTTTCTATTATATGAGTTATATGAGTTTCTATTATATGAGTTATATGAGTTTCTATTATATGAGTTATATGAGTTAAATGTAATTATCTTTAATTTCTTGTACCAAACATTATCATCCTATTATTATTGTGTTTCTTCCTACATTTGTTAAATTTGAACAATTGTGATGCCCTGCCAATACCTAATGGACTATTCTGATTTTATTATGTGAAAAGAAGGGAAAAGACACTACTTGGTTTCAGTAAGATAATGAAATAAAAAAATTGAGAAGATAGAAGTGTTTAATGACTGTTTCAGTGAAACTCTTTGAGGAAAACGGATGCAGTCAGTGAAAATGGAAAAGGACCACAAGAAAGGAATAGCTGATAAATTATGAAAATACACTTTTTGTGTATGATACTTGTAGTCATGTCTGCCTCTCTCAATTTGGCCTGACTAGCCATATGCAATATGCCTACACTAAAACCTTCAACTGACTAACAGCATTTTATTTTTTTGGGCTTATCTGATCCATTTATAATCATGAAACATAGAAAAAGAACTGGATTAGATGGACATGTGAAATCTCATATCTCAGAAAAGTGTTGTTTTCTTTTTTGTTATATGTAGAAAAAGAAAACTAGATTCAAGATTGGGGCAACTTTGGTTGGCCTCTAAATATGGTCATTTTTACACTTCCCTACCAGTCTCAAACAATCACAACTGTTCTTGCCTCAATAAAAGAACACTATGTTGGACCACAGGATTACTTTACTCCCAAACTCATTTTCTATATACACAGTTTTATCTTTCATTCTGACCTGCTGTAGCCTGGTATTGAACTCACAACTCTTTGGGTTAAGTCACTGGAACTAACCAATGTCTATATCCAATCTGTAAACTTAAGGAATCAGCACATATAATAGGCTACAAAAATCTCCTAAGCCGACTAAGCACAGAGATTAATACAATATGGGAACCAGTAATACAGAGTGCCAGAGAAAATCATTAGTGTCAAAAATTGCACAAATTCAATATGAGTTCTGGTAAAAAATACCTGAGAAATCCATTAAAATAAAAAAAAAACATTGCAATATGAACTCTGGTAAAAAATAATTGAGAAAACCATTAACATAAAAAATTGCAATATGAACTTTGGCAAAAAATGGTGACTGAACATTAGGTTTATAATTCCCAGAAACTCAGTTCTCTTTAAGGACACATAGCCCAGTAGATATAGATGTTGGTTAGTTTCAGTGACTTGACCCAAAGAGTTGTGAGTGCAATACTAGGCTACAGCAGTTGTGAACAAGTAACTTAGAGAGTCCAGTTAGAGAGAAGTAACTCATGACTACCAAAAGAGGCTTGGCACAAGGAATGACAATGATATACTCCTGTGATCGTAATGAAGGGTTCAGTTCAAAATTCCTAGCACCTGAAGAAGGCTGGAGCATACAATGGTCAAAACGTCATACAAATGGAAACAAAGATGAGCACAATAGTCCGAATAATGTAAATAGTGTAAATACTACCTCATCTCAGAAATATAGACAAATGCATTTTGCTGATGTCTGTAGACTTTGGCACTATATGTCCAAAAGAGACATATCCACTTTGCTTTCTTGCATAGCATTTAAATTCACAAATTCAAATTTACTCTCTTAGAATTAAGTATTGTTTCTTTTTTATTTGACATTCAAATAAAATCTAATCAACATTTGATCCAAATTTTCAAGAAAAACAATTCCCATTGAAAAGGGAACATTTTTTATTCTTTTTTCATGTCTCCTTTTTAAAATTTCAGAAGAAATAACAGCTGAGTTTCCAAATTTTGCCTTTTATAAGAATTTCATTGAATCAAGACCAGATGGTAAGTAAATTGACAAGACAAAATTATTTTTTTCTAGTGAAATTTGTATAGAACAAAAGTCGTAATGAATATCATCCAATAATGCTGATCATAATGCAAATTTATTTTCTGTTACTAATATCAATATATTATCATAATAGACTCTAGAATGTTTTTAACACGTAAAGCGATGACTAAATTCAAGATCAGGGTGACTTTAGTAGACCTCAAAATATGGTCTTGTTTATGCTTCCCTAGCAGTGTCAACTGATCACACTCTTTCTTATCCCAATAAAAGAATGCTATATTAGACCACATGATTGCTTCACTTCCCAATTCATTTTCTATATACACAGTTTTGTCTTTCATTCTGACCTGAAAAAACCAAGACCACCAGATATCTACAAAATGCATCATTTACACAATAAATAAACAGAGCATCTACTTAAATCTGGGTAACTACTAAAAAATACATATATGATGGGATATATATATTTATATATATATACATATATATATGTTTAAAATAGATAATATGAGGAATATGTTTGAGCAAAGGTGACTTGGCCATTTTGTGGTTGGACATGGCTAATGCTTACGGGTCCATTCTACACAAACTGGTTGAGCTTACTCTTGAAAAATATCATGTTCCAGGTAAAATTACAATGCTTATCCTGGATTACTATGAAAATTTTCAAATAAGGATTTCATCAGGACTAGTGAGATCGGACTGGCATAGACTAGAAAAGGGAATTATCACTGGCTGCACAATATCTGCTTTGCTTTTCACCCTTGCATTAAACATGATTGTCAAATCTGCTGAAAAGGAATGCCGTGGTCCCATTACCAAAAGTGGAATAAGGCAACCCCCAATAAGAGCTTATATGGACTATTTAACAGTCACAACGGCCTCTGTCACAGGATGTAGGTGGTTAGCACGTGGCTTAGAGAAGCTTATTGCATAGGCCAGAATGAAATTGAAACCGGCAAAATCAAGATCAGTCATCATAATAAAAGGAAAAGTGGTCAATAAATTCTGTTTCTGAATCGCAGAACAAGACATTCCCACTCTGACAGTAAAAAGCTTAGGAAAAGTATTCCACCACACGTTAAAAGATACGACTTCCATTAATGAGACAATCAACAACTTAACAATATGAATTAAAAAAGTTACTAAGTCTGGGCTCCCAGGTCATTTCAAAACTTGGCTATACCAACACCCGATTTTACCCAGGATTTTATGGCCATTAACAATTTATAGCGTGCCAATATCAGCGGTGAAGTCCCTAGAAAGGAAGATTAGTAGTTCTATTTGGAAATGGCTGGGTCTACGACGTTCACTAAGCAGCACAGCCGTATACGGGAAGACAAATCCGATACAACTGCCCGTTAGTGGGTTAGTCGAAGTATTTAAGGTCTCTCGCACAAGAGAAGCTCTGATGTACCAAAATTCTAAAGACCCTAATATTGCCGACGCTGGGATATTAATACATACTGACAAGAAATGGGATGCAGGAAGAGAATTACAGTTGGCTGAAGAGAGGCTAAAAATGAAAACAATTATAGGAACTGTTGCAGAAGGGACAATGGGACTAGGCTACATCCAGTGGAAACCTATGGACAAGACAAATAAGAAAGATTATCAAAAACTTCTCCAAAATGAAGTAAGAGCTAGTGTGAAGGAGGATAGAATGACAAAAATGGTGGGATTAAGCCAGCAAGGAGCATGGACCAGATGGGAGAACATAACAAAACGAAAAATTACTTGGTCTGATATATTATGGAATGACTTCACACATACTAAATTCCAGATCCAGGCAGTATATAATACACTACCCATCCCTGTAAACCTCCATATTTGGGAAAAAAAAGAAACTCCCTCGTGCAAGTTATGTTCAGGGAGAGCATCTTTCCAACATATACTTAGTGGTTGTCCCAAGGAATTAAGTGATGGGAGATATCACTGGCGCCATGATAAAGTTTTAAAGAAATTAACTGAAATATTCAACACAGCCATCCGAAGTTCGAAATTTAACCCAAAGAAAGAGAAAATTCAATTTGTAAGGGTGGGCAAAAAAAAAAACACAGCATGTAAGAGACCCACAAGATGTGTACTTTCCTCAGCTTCTAAACTTATTTATAAATGGAACTTTGTCTGTGTGTGTGTGTGTTTGTCTGTGTGTGTGTGTGTCCGTTACCTATAGACCCCGAAACGGCCAAACCAATTTTCTTAAAAATTTACAGTTTTACTATAAGCGTCAGCGAGTTTTCTTAGCTAGGTTTTGTGTTGAGGTACCCCCGATAAATACTGAAAATTGATAATCGAAAAATCAGGTTATAGAAGGAGTGGTCCGATTTTAATCAAATTTGATACACTCATAGACAAAGACATAAGAAACGATATTCAGAAGTTTCAAGGTTGCAGTTCTTACAATAGTGCAGAAAATTAATAATATATATATATATATAAAAGGCAAGATGTTTGTGTGTGTGTCTGTTTATCTGTCTGTATGTCTGTATTTTTTTCAGCCCTTTTATTTTAGTTTTTGCTTCGGGTTTGGCTCTAAGTAGATATAATTGTAGTTCTTAGTCTTAGCCATGATACCATTTACTCAGAGGACTTATTTAGCCTTCAAAATTCAGTTTACGATGAAAAAACTTATTTGATATTGATACCAGGAAATGAAAATTTGACTTACATCCATTCATTTTTCTTTCAGTCTATGGTTACGCTTTAACTGGAAACAACTATTGCTTTTTAGTCTTTCGTGCCAACGTCCAAAGAGTCCGAGCTCCAGGACCATGGATTAGTTCTAAAGCTTTCATTACACCCGAGCAACGCCAGACTATACTGCTAGTATATATATATATATATATATATATATACACATACTCACATGTTCCAACCACACACCATCAGTAATCAGCATATATCACAATTAACTACAGGCTTTATGACAATTCCTTCAGTGAATTCCTCCATCTTCAATGAAGCCGAGGAAGATTATGAAACAACCCTAAAAATAGTAGATTCCCAGCAACATTCACATACACACCAGTCAGTCAGTTGAGTGCCATATGTGATACACGCTTTGGGCGATTATGCCTCAAAAGAGAGACATGATTGACTGGGCAGAAGATTATCCCGCAATAGGTTGCCATTGCTTTCTGTGGTAGACTGGTTGCCAGCCAAGGCTACAGAACCCAATCTGTTTTATTATTTAACCCATAACTGGAGGGAAGAGATGGATTAATACCTTTCCCAAGGGTATTTATGCTTAAGTGAATGCAAGGAATTCAACTGGAATTTGAACTCCGCTCCCCGATTTCTTGTTCCGAGTCGATATCCACTGCATCACAATGCACATACACACCAGAGAGTACAAAAAAGCCCACAGGAAAAGAAACATCCTATGGTTCAACCTACCATACAACAAAAACATTAAAACAAACGGAGGAAAATTATTCATTAAACTCGTGCACAAACACGTTCCTGCATTAAGCAGTCTCCACAAGATATTCAACAAAAACAGTCAAAATCATCTACAGTTATGCCAAAAATATGACGCAAATAATTGAAACAATAAGAAAACAAACTAACAGACTAACCAAACAGATCTAATCCATGTGTAACTACAGAACAATGTAATATACCAAGCTACTATAAAATCAGCTGATAACGAAAAAATATAGATAGGAGTAACTGAAGAACCTTGCAAACAAAGAAACTACACACACAAAACATAGTAAATATGCAAACAGCACAATACTTTCTAAACTTATCTGGGAGATTAAAGACAAAAAATAAAATCAAACTCGAAATGCCCCTGGAAAATAAGATAAACAGCATTAGTCTACAACAATAAATCCAAGTGGTGTAAACTCTATCTGGAGAAGAAAAGAGCTATAATTACCTTCCCAAACCAATATCAACTACCAAATAAACGATCAGAAATCATAGCAAAATACAGATACAAAAACAAATTTTTACTATGTTACATTACATAATGCTGTAAGTGTTTAGTGACGGATGTGCAGTGTGGTAAAGTGGATATTGGCTCAGAAAGAGAAATCGGTGAGCCAATTCCATTGAATACCCTGCATTCTCTTAAGCACTGGTATCCTTGGGAAAGGTATTAATTCGTCCCTTCCCTCCAGTTATGGGTTAAATAACAGGGTAGAACTTGGGGACCCTGCACTTAAAAGCAAATCCCAATGAATCTTGATACTCGGAAAGAAAAAAGTATTACTAGACACAAAACTTATATAAAAACAACAATAAACTGTTGAAAAGAAAAAGGTATTACCAGCAATAAATAAATAAAATTTAGTTAGCAATAAATAACACGCCGAGGTTGATAGGCCATGAAAACAAAACAAACAACCAACATTACATAAAAATAAAAAACAAACACAAATAAACAAAAATAAATAAAAATATTAAATATACTAAAATCACTTAATCCAAACTAATAAGTAAATAAAGTAAATAATAAACAATTTAACAAATCATGAATCTAAACTTATTTATAAATGGAACTTTGTCTCTGTGTGTATGTGTCTGTGTGTGTGTGTGTGTGTGTATCCGTTACCTATAGACTCTGAAATGGCTGAACTGATTTTTTTGAAAATGTACACAGTTGTACTATAAGCATCTGCGAGTGTTTTTAGCTAGGTTTTGTGTTGAGGTACCCCCGATAAATATAAAAAATTGATAATCGAAAAAATCGGGTTATAGAAGGAGTGATCCAATTTTAATCAAATTTAATACACTCATAGACAAAGACATAAGAAACGATATTCAAAAGTTTCAAGGTTGCACTTCTTACAATAGTGCAGAAAATTTGATATCGATAACAGGAAATCAAAATTTGACTTACATCCATTCATTTTTCTTTCAGTCTACAGTTTCACTTTAACTGGAAACAACTATTGCTTTTTAGACTTTCGTACCAATGTCCAAAGAGTCTGAGCTCCAGGACCATAGATTAGTTCTAAAGCTTTCATTACACCCAAGCAACGCTTATAGTACAACTGTGTAAATGTTCAAGAAAATCAGTCCAGCCATTTCGGAGCCTATATGTAATGGACACACACACACACACACACAAAGTTCCATTTATAAATAAGTTTAGATTTAGATAGATATGGTCTGCCGATTACATTTGTTTCTGTTGTTTCTGGGTGTTAACTTCAACATTTGCATATGCTCTCCTTGAGATTAAGCATTTTAACCCATAAATATACTTTACCTTTATAAAATATGGATTATTTTACTAATTTAACCCCCGATTTCCTCTGCTAGTATATATATCTTTTTCATGTCATAATTTTTATAAATTTAAAAAAAAATTTTTTAAATTAATTTTTAAGAAAAATTTATAATTTTCTTTAATCTTTATCCTTTTTATTTAGTTTGTCTATACCTAGAGATTTCTTTAATTAGATTAACTTAAGTAACTTTATTTAAATCTTATATCTACTTTTTTCCCCCTAAATATACTTTTTCTAATATCTCTCTTTTTTCTAATACTTTAACTCATTTAAACATTTAAAGTTAGATTTATTTGACACGTATCGAGCTTTTCTAATTTAGAACATTTTTTTCCTTTTTCCTTTCTTTTCTCTTCTTTCCTTTCTTTACTTTTCTTTATTTTTCTTACCTTCCGCCCTATTCCCTTTCTGTTTTGTTTAACCCAATTCTCAATTTAACGATTTCCTATATCTTTAACCCTTTTCCTTTGTAAAGCTAGACAAGCCGAATTTTCCATTTCTTCACTTACAACTCTATCGAATAGTTAAAACCAAAAATACACTGATTTACTTCCAAATTTTTTTGGTGACGTAAATTTCTCAAATTTTAACCGTCATTTTTTTTTTATTTCTCTTTTTTATTTTTATTTTTATTCTCATTTTGAAATATGCACTGTTGCTGAGGAGACATGAAATCCCTCTTCATTCAATAATTTTGATTATTGAAAATTTATTTTATTTTATATATATATATATATATATATATATATATATATAATATGTACTATATAGCAAATGTTTGAGTGTGAGAATAGACTGAAGAAACTTCTAATGGATGGTGGCACTGATAACAGAGCAATGTTGAAAACAATTTAAAAAATTCATTAAATTTGCCAAATATGTGTAAAATACAAGAAATCTCCTCCCAAACCAAATATTCTTCTGTCTGAAGAATTTAATGAATCAGTTTCTATGGACTTTGGAAACTTCTGGTTTCAAGAACACCTACAACGTCTATGGACATGGAGAAGCCCAGGAAGCGACACGAAGAACCAAATAGACTACATAACTATAAACAAGAGATTCAGAAACGCAGTGGTTCAATGCAAAACATATCCGGGTGCCAAGTGCGGAAGTGACCATGTCGCAGTCATCTGCAAAGTAAGGATAAAACTCCGGAGAATGAAGAAACCCAGCACATCACCAAGGCTGCAATACGACATGCTTGTGAATGACTTCACCCTGCAGAAAGAATACACTTACAGCGTGAGAAAGAAATATGAAGAACAAATTGGAAAAAGACACTCAAAATGGGACTCACTAAAGGAAGTGATGGTGACCTCAGTGAACAACATTATCCCAAAGGAAATCAGACGCAGAAGAAAAAAACGAGTGGATGACTAAAGAGATTCTCCAAATGATGCAAAGGAGACAAAAAATAATGCCAAGATATGGAGCAAAGTACAAGAAACTTCACAGGGAGATAAGGAACAAATGCAGACAGGCTAAAGAGGAATGACTTAACAACAAATGCACAGAACTAGAGAGACTGAGCAGGACCAATAAAGCAGAGATGCATAAAGAGATAAGAAAACTGACAGGACAAAAAACCTGCTCCTCAACAGGATGCATAAAATTCAAGGATGGGACAATCATATTGAAGAAAGAAGAAATGCTCCAGCGATGGGAAGAATATATAAAGGATCTTTTTTGTGACAGGAGAGAACAACTGAGAATACACAAGGAGGATAGACCGGAAATATTAAAATCCAAAGTGGAAGCTGCAATGGCCAAACTGAACAGAAACAAAGCAGCTGGTCCAGATGGCATCGTAATAGAACTGCTGATAGCCCTGGAAGAATATGGCATAGAAAAAATTACCGCCATAATAAACGAAATTTATAATAGTGGATTAATACCAGATGACCTATGCAAGTCTATATTTATAGCACTGCCGAAGAAACCAGGTGCAAACGAGTGTGAACTACACAGAACTATCAGCTTAATGAGTCACATTACAAAACTGATCGTCGGAATCCTGATGAATAGAGCGAGAAGCAGAATCACACCAGAGATAGGACAGGAACAGTGCAGGTTCTTAAAGGACACTGGAACAAGGAACGCCATATTTATGATTAGTATGTTCTCCGAAAGAGCAATACAAATGAAGAAAGACTTGTACCTATGTTTTATTGATTATGCAAAGGCATTCGACAAGATACGACACAAAGAATTGATGGAGATGCTCAGCAGCCTCAACATTTTTGGGAAAGGCATCAAAGTAATCAAGAATCTCTACTGGCAGCAAACTACCTGCATATGGACAGGTAATGAGTTCAGCAGATTTACAAAGATAGAAAGGGGTGTAAGACAAGGATGTGTCTTTTCACCGGATCTATTAAACTTGTACAGCGAGAATATTTTGAGGACCCTAGATGATACGCCAGGATTTGTTATTGGAGACCACAACTTGAACAACATAAGGTATGCAGATGATACAGTACTGATTGCAGACAAGGAAAGAAAACTACAAGACCTTCTACAGAAGGTAGCGGTGGAGAGTGACAAAAAAGCACTACAAATAAACTTTAAGAAAACTGAATGCATGGTCATCAGCAAAAGGTACAACTCAAAATGCCAAATACAGGTGGGGGATACCAGAATCAAGCAAGTACAAAAATTTAAATACCTAGGAAGTGTTCTAACAGGAGATGGAAAGTGCGACACAGAGATCCGAAGGTGAATTGGCATGGCAAAGGATGCATTCCAGAAGCTGAGTAAAGTACTAACACACAGGAAAATTTCACTAGAAACAAAGAAAAGAGTGCTGGATTGCTATGTGATGTCAGTTCTTCAATATGGCAGTGAATGCTGGACAATATCATCGAAAATGAGGACAAAACTTAAAGCAGCGGAAATGTGGTTCTGTAGAAGGATGCTGCAGATATCGTTGGCTGAGCATACAAGCAACGATGAGGTGTTGGAAAGAATGGCAACGAAAAGGAAATTAATAGTGAGCATCAGGAAGAGACAACTGAAGTTCCTGGGACATGCAATAAGGAAGGAGAGCTTGGAGAACCTGATACTGACAGACCAGATAGAGGGAAAAAGAGACAGAGGAAGGCAGCGGATAACATATTTGCAGGCCTGATCAGGTGGATGACTGAATGGGGGTTGTGAGATGTAACAGGAGCAAACATACTAAGAGCCACCAGGGATAGGGAGATGTGGAGAGCCATGATCACCTACGTCCTGAAGGGACAGGGCACATAAAAGAAAAAGATAATTGACTATACTACCTGATTCCATGCAGCATGCATTATCCCATCAAAAAGAAAAAGAATTTTACAATGATGATTTTCAAGAGATGAGAGAGAAACTGAATATACAGATAGTAAATAAAGCAGCTGAATCTCCCTGGAGCAATGGGCTAAATGAGAGCCATAATGTCATACTGACTGATATGGTGATTAAAGTGAAAGAAGATACAAAATGTTCCATAAATGATGCATTGGCATGGACATCCTCAGCAAAAAATGTCTCAGCTAATATCCATGGCTATTCTCCAAATCAGCTTGTATTTAGAAAAAATCAAAATTTTTCATCTGTTCTCCTTGACAAATTACCAGCCCTTAATGACACATCAACATCTGAAGTTCTTGTAAAATACCTAAATGCACTTCACTCAGCTTGTCAGCAGAATCCAGTGAACAGATTTGACATGAATTAAGAGCAAGAACAAGATATACCAAAATGGAGATCAGTTTACTATAAAAGAGGGAAGGGCAACATGGAAGGGACTTGGTTATGGGATTGGAGTGGAAGGTCAAACGGTGATGGTGTAACATGGATCAGCATATGTAGGGGTTCTTCCAAACCACTTAATGCATGAGAATTTAGAATTTGAAATCAACACCAATGCAAATAAGGACTCACCAACACAAAACGTTTTCAAGAGCTTCTTTGACAGAAGAGACAATCAGTGATGAGGATATACTTATTGAATCATCAGAGACCAATGAAATCAGTGTTTCTAATCAACCTGAAATTTTGTTTCAAGTTTATTACTGAAGACTTAAATCAATCAGTTTCAGCCCAAAAGAGATCATCTACATGAGCAGGCATAACACCATGCAGATGTCCATCACAATGGTAGAAAAAAATAATAAGGGCTGGTAATTTGTCAAGGAGAACAGATGAAAAATTTTGATTTTTTCTAAATACAAGCTGATTTGGAGAATAGCCATGGATATTAGCTGAGATATTCACTAGAATCAATATTTTAATATCAGCAATGAAGAACAATACTTTTGTTAATATTAATCAACTGAATGAAGATATTCACTAGAATCAATTGATGTATGAAGATTCCCTAGAACCAATCCAGCTCAAAGGAAGCAAAAATAAGAACTGGAGTCTGACTAAAAGAGAAAAGGATGAAGATATTATGGACCATGGTGAGGCACAAGATTCAAGGGATACCTTCTATCCAGGAAGCCAAATGCCTAAAAGCAATCAATATGTTCTAGCAAGAATGATAAATGATGAATGGACTGAATATGCCATCATTTCCTGGACAGGTAGAGCAACAGGCAATTATGCTGATTAGGTAAATGTTTGTGACAAAAACCTAGATGAAGCCTTAAGTATTAATTGGAAGAAAACTCTTAAATAATGGAAGAAGATTAAGCCTAAAGAAGTTTTGATTGTCAAATCTCGTTCTCCAGAAATTGATCTCGGTGAGATGAGTGACTACAGAAAAAATGGTAAAATAAAAGCTAGATTCATAGATAGAGGTTTTGAAGATAAAGAGATTATTAGACTCTGCTCAGAAACGTATCTTAGGATGATAATAAAAGTGGCAGCATAAAAAAAAGATGGAAAATCAATTCACTAGGCATACAAAACGCTTACCTACAGGGACAAGAACTTGACAGAAATGTATTTCTGAAGCTACCACCTGAAGTTAACGCAGATAAAATTTGGCAGTTGAGAAAATGTGTGTATGGTGTTAACAAAGTAGCAAAAATGTGGTATTTGTTTATTTCTAGGGAGCTGATTTCCTTAAAGAGGAGAAAGTGCAGATATGATGATGGTATTTTTTTCTACCATTATGATGGACATCTGTATGGTGTTATGCCTGCTCATGTAGATGACCTCTTTTGGGCTGGAATTGATTGATTCAAGTCTTCTGTAATATACTTGAAACAAAATTTTAATATCAGCAATGAAGAACAATACCTTTGTTCATATTAATCAACTGAATGAAAATATTCACGAGAATCAATTGATGTATAAAGATTCCCTAGAGCCAATCCAGCTCAAAGGAAGTAAAAATAATAACTAAAAGAGAAAAGGATGAATTTTGGTCAACCACTGGGCAATTACTCAGAAATGCAAATTAAACAAGACCAGATATATCCTTTTGTACTTGCCAATTGAGTAACAGTTTACTGGACACCAAAGTCTCGGATATATCTAGAGTAAACAAAGTTATCCGGAAAGTCAAGCAGAATAAACTCTACTTGACCTTTAAGAAATTAAACAAAAATGTCCACAATATTAACTTTTTCTGTTTCTTCTTTTAAAAATCTTTGTGGTGGTGTCTCTCAAGGAGAATACTTGATATTGCTTGTTGACAAAAGTGGGTAATACATGCCCTATTCATTGGCAATAATGAAAAATAAGGAGGATCATAAGGAGTTCACTAGCAGCTGAATGTCTCGCCCTATGAGAAGCAAATGAAATAGCATTCTACTTGAAAACTATTCTGGAAGAAATTCTTCAGGGATATGAAGGCAAAGTTCAGATCAAATGTTTTTCTGACAACAAATCCCTTGTTGACTCACTACATTCTTCCAGAATCATTGAAGAAAAGAGGTTGATTCTAGATGAAACCATTATAAAAGACATGACAGCAAAGAGAGAAGCCATTTAGGTGAAGCTGATTGACACCAAAAGTCTGACCCCCTTGACAAAAGCTAGAGCATCATCAGAGAGTTTGTGTGATGTCATGCAGCAAGGAAACATTGGCCTTGAGCATTAAAAAAAGGACTAGAAATGAAAGATACAGAGTGTTGATTATCTCCCTTGATCAGTAGTTGTTGCTTATAAGTAGCCACCATATTGGTTAACACTGGCTCTTTGTAAGCAGCTAACACTTTCTTTAGTTTAATTAACTTCTATTAAGCTAGGATCCTGAAATTACTAAATCTATTAGTGGATGGAATCAATTTCTTTAGAGAGTGGGTTACTTAAAATTTAAAATCTGCCAGTTGTGATGATGCTATGAGTTAACCAGGTAGATTAGGCAAAAAGAATTTAAAAGAATCATTTTGCAGTAAAGTTAATTTTGTTAATATTATTATCATTATTATTATTGAATATATAAAAACCTTTAGAAAGTAATTTGCTCTTGCCTGAAGTGATTTAATGTTTTTTTTCTTCCTAACATATTGTTGATTCCAATCTGTTGGAGTATATGTATTGTTTTTAAAAAACAGTTTTGGCATAAGGCCGTAATTTATTGAGCAATGACTACAAAACACTTACCCCTCCCCAATTTATAAGCAGAAGGATACAAATATATGTTTCTATTTTTTCTTTGTCAATAAAATAGGCAGGTTCTTGTTTTCATCAGACTCAGTCCCAGTCAGTCTTGTCTTGAAATCAGAACACAAATGTTTATCTTTAAGAAATCCATGGAAAATGAGATGTTTTACCAATTTAGCATTGCTTAAAGCCTCCAGTGCTTTACCAACAACAGATAAAAGACTCACAGGACGGTAATCCAAGGAATCAGAAGTTTTACCAGATTTCTTTGTTTTGTGTAAAAGTTGAACAGTGCTTAGAGAACAGTCAGCAAAGAAAGAAAGAACATTTTATAATGAGAAAAATAGCTGTGTCTATTAATGACCTTTTTTTTTTCATTTTCCTTTTTCAAGGAGATTCCATAGAAAATATCTTGACTAAATGGAAAGGAAACTACTTTAAGTTAGAAAGAAACCATTTCTATATACAATGGTGAGTAATTTATTTCTGGTATTTTTCAAGTTTCCATTTCAAGTTCTATATCTATCTATCTATCTATCTATCTATATATATATATATATATATATATATATGAATTGATAGTTTACATGTTTTTATTTTAACTATATTCTTGCAAAAGTTTATTATCAGAGTATATTCCTCTTTTCCTATTAATGTTATTTACACTGGTCATGTCACTCGTCTGATAACCTGTGAGAGTCATAAGGGCACTTCATGTACCAGATCTCTTAGCAGGAATGATGTCTCGAGGTAAAGGTAGCTTAACAGAACCCATCTTTTTTCAGTTTAGTCTTTAAATTCAGAGTTTTCTTCTCCTAGACTAGTTGTCACATCAAGGTAAGTGAGCTCAGCCTGTCTTGTTATTTAACTGATAACTAGAGGAAGATGGATTCATAAAGCCTTCAAGTAATATTGTTATTAAATATAAGCTGTGTTTAGTAATCGTAAATGAAAAAGCTTACTACAATTTAGTGACTTCCCAGTATTTTAAAAAGAAGTTTGAAGTTTTTTATGTGTGTATAAACCTTCTGATTTTTTAAATACAGACATATGTACACAACATTATCAGAAAATAAGATAGTAAATTTAAAATTTATTTGTAATTTTCTAGCGTATCCTCAACAAGCGTCTTAGTAAATAAGTTTATAAAAGCAAAAGTACTTAAAATTGAATAAAATATTAAAATTTTTAAAATATTTAAAAATTTTTACTACTACTTGGTAGTTAAAAAATTATATAAAAAACGTTTATGTTGTATTTGTCGTTAAATTTAATTAAAAATATGCTCCCTTCGTGTAAATTAGTCAAATATCCGTCAGTTGATAAATGTATCAACAGCTCATAAAACACCCACTCCATGATAAAAAAATGGTTTTCAGCAATATTTTAAATTACATTTAATGCTTGTTTCAATTCAAATTAAGTAAACTTTAAATCAATTATTTTTTCGCAAATAATGTTTCAGAAAAGTGTATTCTATTTTTGAAATATGTTTTAATAAAGAGAATTATATTGTACTGACAGATTTGTTGATATGGATGTTTTTATTGATTCTACTGATAATCAGAAGAAAAAAATCCAGTTAATTTAAATCCAGTTTGAAATACACAAAAGTATTTTGCTTCTTTTTTGTCTTTATTTTTTCTTTTTTTATCAGTATGGTTCACCCTGTACTAGGTCTGGGGACCACTCAAAGTAGAGGGTAACATTAAGGGGTAGTTTATCTGAATAGGAAGAGAAGATAACCGTTGACTTGAACAGTTAGTAGTGATCAAGGAAATATCCTCTTGGGAGTTTGTTCCATAGGACCATGGTTTGTGAGAAAGATCTGTTTGAGTGGAACTTAGTTATCACCAGTTGAATATGAAAGGAGTGTGGATGGTTTGCTACTATGGAAGTGGTATGGTTTGCCCTACCATGAAGGTCAGACCTGGTGGAACCAGGTGATGTAGTTTGACTGAGCACTTTCTATGGTAGTAGCAATTGAGCAGTAAGAGACTCGTAACATCCCACCTGTTAGTGAGAAGTTGGAAAATAATTATTCTTCAAGAAGGCTTTGCAAACTTTTTTTTAACTCAATCAAGACTGGAAAGTGAGGTCTGAGCAGCTCCTGCCCAAATATGGCAGCAGTACTCAATTTTCGGATGTGTGTTGTGGTGCAGTGACTATTGGCTGAGAATGAGAAATCGAGGTGCTGAGTTCGAATTCTAGTTGAATTCCCTGCATTCACTTACGCACAAATACACGTGGGAAAGCTATTAATTCACCTCTTTCCTCTAGTTATGGGTTAAATAACAGGACAGATTGGGTTCTATAGCCTTGGCTGGCAACCAGTCTATTGCAGAAAGTAATAGCAGCCTACTGTAAGATAATCTTCTGCCCAGTCAGTCATGTCTCTTTCGAGACATGATTGCTCAAGCATGTATCACATATGGCACTTAACTGATTGACTATTTTCAGCATGATCTGGCACTTATAAAGGTGGAGGATAACATGAAGAGTCATGTGCTTAATGGAGCCATACAGAGAGCCGATCATTTTACCTGCATCTTTAGCAGTGAATCGTATATAGGAATTCCACTTGAGGTCAGGTGTGAATCTGAAGCCTAATATCCATGAGGGGACATCTGTTCATCATGACTGGTGGTAATTTGGTGTCTGATTGGTGATAATAGAATGTATCCAGTTTGTTTTTGGATGCATTGAATGTAACCAGCCAGTCCCTCCCCCACAGGGAAGTTAGTGTTTGATTAAAAGAGAGGTTAACTACCAATCTCTGGTCATCAAGACTTTTGAAGGTGAGCCTGGATATTGTTAGATCATTGGCATAGATATCTTTTGCAAATGATTAGAGTATATACTTTTTTTTTTTTTTTTTTTTTTTTATAAGCGTTTCACCCCGAGCAAGGCATGTCACTGCCACTACTGTGCAGGGGGCTACGTAGAGTGGAGAAAGGCTGGTTAAATATAGGAAATAACAGAGGGTGGGTGATAGGCGGGTGAGGATACCGAGAATGAGGGTTGGGTAGATGAGAGTTGTGATAATAGTTGGGAGTTAGTGTGATAGGAGGTGTCTATTGACCCTACATTTAAACACCTGGAGATTGTAACTGTCGGGAAAGCAGACTTGTGGAAGGGAGTTCCACAGGCGGGAAGCGCGAGAAAAGAAGCTGTTGGAGTAGAATTTACGGTTACATCTTATTTGTTTAACTGTAAAAGGGTGGGACCTAGTTGCCAATCTAGTATCTCGTGTAAATTCCTGCTTAGGCGGCACCAGTGATCTAAGCTCATCGGAGCAGAAGCCATGAAAGTACTTGTAGAAGAGGCACAGGGAAGCTACATCACGCCGGTGTGAGAGCGGCTGCAGCCGGTCTGCCAAGTCAGTATCAACCACGTTACAGATCCTCCTTTGTATTTTGTCAAGAAGCCCAAGGAGAGCAGCAGGGGCACCCGACCAGATATGGCAGCAATATTCAATACACGGGCGGATGGTAGATTTGTATATGTGCAGAATAGTTTCAGGTGGGAGGTAGATCATTTATTTAAATCAGAAAGAGGTTTTGATTTGAGAAGTGACCCCTGGGGGATACCTGTATTGACTCCCAAGGCCTCAGAGGATTAGCTGTTTATAACTACTTTCAGGAAGCTTATTGGAAATATTAATTTAATCTATTAGCTTGGAATTGAAACTAAAATAAAACATTCAAGAAAAATATTTTATTTTTAAAATGCATTTTAAACTTTAAGTATTTCCATTGATGAAGAACAAAAACATATGTTACTATTTGATACCATTCCGTTGTATGGTATTGTTCAGTGAGACTCTTCATCTCTTTTAAAAAGAGGCTTTTCAGTTCCTTATGAAGCCAAGTCAGCACCACTTGGTTGTTTAGGCACCCAATGCACATAGACTTTATGATACCCCATGACATCATGTGGAGATCAATAGCTGATATCCACGATTACTGCTACTTGGGCTAATGTGGTTCATCGGTTTCCCCTGATCAACGCACCCACCTTCTGAATGTTTTTCTATATATGATGTCAATGAGTGACTAGATTAGTTGCGAAAAACATTTTCTTAAAAGAAACTGGAAGAACCACAATTTATTGGCTGTCAACATCATGTTCTTGATTGAGAACTTCAAATAGTAATTGATGAAACACATCATCCACCATTAAATATTCATTTATTTGTGAACTTGTAAATCACTATGAACAGCTTAAGAAGAATTTCAAGAATGGTAAAGTGTCCCTCAAGGCTCTATTCTAGGTCCCACGCTTTTCCTTATCTACATTAACGATCTCCCCGATGTAATAAGATCCCAAGTAGGCATATACGCTGACGACACTCCAGTTTACTCTCACCTTGATCAAAAATCTGCCAAGGCTGACAAAGCAAACCTCGCTGATGAGCTCGAAAAAGACCTCCAGTCCATGGTGGATTGGAGTAAGAAATGGCTTGTGAATTTCAATGCTTCCAAAATGAAGCTGCTGTCTGTTAATCACCACAGACAATCGATCCTACCCCCCATTAGCATGGATCAGTTTAGTCTCCCAAAAAGTAAAACACTGCACCTTCTTGGGTTAACTCTCACAACAGACCTCAAGTGGAATGACTATATAGAATCCATAGCTAAATTCGCTGCTAAGAGGGTTGGTTCTCTGTGCAGGGCCAGGAAGTTTTTCCCGTTTGAAACAATATTGAATACTGCTGCCAAATCTGGTTGGGTGCTCCTGCTATCTACCTAGGGGTCCTTGACAAAATCCAACAGAGAATATGTAATGTGATTGATCCTGACTTGGCAGCTAGGATACAGTCACTTTCTCACCAGTGCAATGTGGTTTCTCTGTGTCTCTGCTACAAATGCTTTCATGGCTTCTGCTCAGCTGAACTTAGCTCACTGGTACCCCCCATACATGAATTTGCTCGAGCCACAAGATTAGCAATTAGGTCCCACCCTTTTACTGTGAAACCAATAAATTGTAAATGCAAATTCTACTCCAGCAGCTTCTTTCCTTGCATTTTCTGCCTGTGGAATTCCCTTCTGTTTACTTGCTTTCCAGACAGTTACAATCTTCAAGAATTCAAATGTAAAGTCAATAGTTATCTCCTATCTCACTAACTTGCATCCTCTCTCTCTCTCTCTCTCTCTCTCATGCTCCTTTCTTCATCCACTCCACTCTCATCAGTGTTCTCATCCTTTTCTTACTCTCTTCCTGACACCCCCTGTAACCTGTCACTCTTTCTTATAACTTACCTCCTATGTAACCCCCTGCTCAACAGTGGCAGTAAAATGCTTTGCTTGGAGTGACACGATTATAAAATATATATATATATATATATATATATATATACAAGAAGTTACGACCCAAAAAAATAATATGTAAGGTTTAAAATGAATTTTTCAAAATGAAATGTCTTCCTTGAAGCTTTTATTTAGGTTTTAATTTCAAGCTAATATATTAAACTTAATAGTTTTGATGAGCAGAATATTTTGCTGTATTTCAAAAACTAATTTAAGTTGACTAAAAGGAGTTTTTTTTTTTTGCTAAAATAGTTGATTAACACCCTATTTTAGTTGTCTTTCATTACAACGTAATTCTTTTTATTAAAAAATCTTTAAAAAATAAAGTATACTTTTCTGAAATTTTATTTGAGGAATATTAAATGACTTAAAGTATAATAAATCTGATTAATTTACTATAGTTACCACTTTTATTTTCTGATAATGTTGTGTATAATCAAATCTATATAAAAAATCAGCATGTTTATACATATAAAAAAATTCAAAATTCTTTTAAAAATATTAGTGTTTGATGAGATTTTTCACTTAATAATATCATCTAAAGGAAGAAATTAAGATAGAATTTTAAAAGATTAAAAATATCTAAAATTTAGTTATTATTATTCTAATTATTGTCTAAGTTATTCTAATTAAAATCTAAAAAGGAAATGAAAACAAATCTTGTAAAAATTCATTATTCATCAAAAAACAATTTTTTCCCAAGATAATAGTGTCCTTAGTATATCATTTTTATAAAAGCAATTAAAAGCCTTTGGAATTAAATAATACCTTAGTTCAAGTGCATATTTATAATTTAATATTCAGAGCAAATTTTCAATAAATGAATAATTGTTTGAAAAAAAATAAATTGATGATTTACATTCTCCACTAAGTTCTGCTTTTAACTAATATAAATATGAAGAGGAACAAAATTCAATTTCTTGAAATTTAATTCATTAAAAGGGTGGGAGACAGCAGATTAAAAAAAATATTGTTTCCACCAAGATTTTCTAAACAAAATTTTCTAAAATAATTTAATTAAAAATCTGATTTATTTGATTTTTGCTAGAGTTTCCAAATCAATGTCTTTTTACCACAAATAAGATTTAACTGTACTATCTTTGCTATCAGTGATGCAAGAAAAACAAAATTTTTAATAAAAATTTTAAACGTGCTAGAAAGGATTAAAAAAATTTAATAAAATAATCAAAAAATACTTTGGTCTTTCCTCTTAATAAAAACAACAATAAAACTATTTCTATCAAGTCTAGGGCATTTTTTATCACATTATACTATTTTTCGCCAGATTATTGTTGGTGTCTAATATAATGTATTTCTATAAGTCTTCCATCTCTACTTATCAGATCTTTCCTATTGTCATTTTAATAAATTTTAATAAAGCTATTTTGAAAATAGTGAGGAAGTCATGAACTTGGTATTTCCTTAGCTGGTTCTGTACATATAACTAAGAAAATGTAATTGTCTAAATCAGAAGAGATTAAAATATTTCTTTCAAATAATTAAAAAAAAAATTTTTCCAACTTTCTTTCGTAGGCTGTTTCCTAACCGAATGCAAGGAGTCAACCCAGAAGCCTCAGTTCTCAAGGATGAAGAAGCAGCAGTAAGCAAATTTGATAATCTATTTAGTGGGAACAACATAAATATGTAGAAACAGTGCAGGCAAAGTTGTTTGGTATGGAGGCCATGGTAGTATTAGTAATAGGATGACAATAACTAGTTCAGATTAATGTCAAAATATACTCAGAAACAAGCATTGATGAAGCCATAACATAAAGCAAGGGAGAATATTGTGAAATGCCAAACTTTTAAATGGTGTTTGTAGGTTTGTCAACAGAATCGGCATTGCAATATTTTAGCTTGATTTGAACACCAATCCCCAGTATCAATTAAAATTGTAGAAGTTTTTTAAAAAAAGGTTGGCCAGAGCAAAAAAAAAAAATTGGACAAAAAATCATTAACACACAAAATCTGCGATCTTCACTGGGTTAAGACTGCAAAAAAACAGCACTTCACCTGTTGACTAATGCAATTTTTAAAGCATTCTACAAGATGTGAATGCTTACAATTGATCAAGAATTAAAGGTGTTTACATGTTTGTCTATATAGTTTACTTATACTAGCCTTATCTAAGTGGGTCGTTTTTTGTGGGGTCATTTTAAATGACAAGGTAAGTCATCTTTTTCTTCTTTACAGCCAGAAGCCATTGTGTTAATTCTATTAGAAATCTACAAATGCTGCATCTTTCTTTTAATAACTCAATTTCTGGGCCATAAACAAATCAGACCAATTGGATTTATCTATGAAAGCATGACATTTTCTCATTTTCCATTTAGAGATCTGAGTTCAATCTTACAACTGGGCAGTTTATACATTTTACTTTTTCTTTCCTTTTTATCTAGTTGTATGCTGAAGATTCTTTCTCAGACAATCATTATAGACATTTTGTTAATAATCTCATTGTATATATCAACATCAGTCCCATGACTGGGTGTGGTCGCAATGTCAGTGCACAGCTGAGCATTTGACCAACTCCCTCTGTATGTCTCAGTTGTGAGCCAATGTCAGAGTCTCTGTGAAGAGTTTTCCTGTCTACTCAGTGATCTTCTATGAAGTGTGTATCAATATGATTAACTTTCTTCTGTTATTTTCTTTGATAGAACACTTGATAGAACACTGATTAATAAAACTGTCAGAGTGAAAAGCAGATTCATATGCTGAGAGACTCTTTTACTCTTTTATCTTTTTACTTATATTTTAAAGCCTTTTCTTTTCTTAACAATATTCAGAAGGGTGAGTTGACACTAAACTTTAAGAAAGAAAAGGTTTTTGGATTTAAGGTTGCTCTTAAAATAAGCACCAACATTCAAATGTATTCATTTGTTACCTTCTTTTTATGTCGCTGTATTATTTATAATTGTTTGAATGAAATAAAAACATTCACCTGTTTTTTATGCGTCTTTTACATCCTTACAGGTTATTAGGTGTTCACCAGAGTTAAGAGGAAGAGTGAAGAGGGCTTTTGAAATGATGTTGGAGTTTTATGGCATGAGACTCACAAGCCAAAATCAGTTTGAACTTGCAGAAAATGCTAAAGAGAGACTTGCAGAACTTAATAAATGGTAAGTTTGAAGTAGAAGTTAGAATTAAACTCTGGGCCTTGAACCAGAGAAAGATGATCATAGCAAAAGAAAGCCTAGCCTTTTATCCACTTTTTTTTAAAAACATTCTACCCTACGGATGTGCATTGTGGTGCATTGGATATCGGCTTGAAACAAGAAATCGGGGAGCCGAGTATGAATTCCAGCTGAATTCATTGCATTCACTTACGTGCAAATACCCTTGGGAAAGGTATTAATCCATCTATTTCTTCCAGTTATGGGTTAAATAACAGGACAGATTGGGTTCTATAGCTTTGGTCGGCAACCAATCTACCGCAGAAAGCAATGGCAACCTACTGTGGAATAATCTTCTGCCCAGTCAGTCATGTCTCTTTTGAGACATGATCGCCCAACACGTGTATCACTTATGGCACTTAACTGACTGACTCCACGCAAAGTGATAATTCCACTAAAATGCAGAGGGGTTACTGAGAGAAAAAGAAAATGAGAAGACATTCATGAGGAGGAAGTATAAACAATAAAAGAACAGAATTCAGGAAGATAGAAGATGGCAACTTTATTTTACATTTAAATTTTTGAAGATCATAGGTGGCAGAAAAGCAATCAAAAGTGAGTTTAACAATTAAAAGATGTGAAAAGGAAACTATTAGAATAGAACTTGCAATTATACCTATTTTAACAATAAAATGATGAGACCTAGTTGCCAATCTAGTACTATGCTTAAATTCATGTAGTCAAGGTACCAAGGCTATTCAGAACAGTTGACATAAAAATATTCATAGAAAATAATCTAAATTATAGTGATGTGAAAATGACTAAAGTCAAAATGCCATATAAGAACTGATAACATTAAAAACCCTTCATTGGATTTGGTTGAGAATATCAAGATATGTAGCAGAAGCCACCAGACCATATATGGCCACAATTTTTAGTTCATGAATGAATGCCAAATTCATAAATGTATAAATGCCTGTAAACAGATCTGAAGTCTGTTCATTGAATCGACTGTGATTAGGTTGCTTAAAATTAGTGAATTGAATGTAAACAAAGTTCAAACAAACAATCTCTCACCGCAAAGTTTGAACCATGCATGGGGACAGTTATACATGGTTGTTTTCTTGTCTTTAGTGTGCAGTAAGCAAAATATGATTACATGTCCCCGTCAGTGATTTTGGTCTTTCTCACAATTCTGAAATGAGTTCATTTCTTTTTTTGTCTTTAATTGCCTAGTGATTTCGTATGTCCTGTATGGGAGGTATTAACTCTCTCCAGAGAGCATGGTAACTTGTTTCCCATGTAATACTAAAAGCTAGCCACAACATCAAATCTAGTTTGAAGATCTCTTCAATGATGAACGACCACTTTACAACATCTAACAATAATTTATTGAGTTTCCCACTTCACAATAATTTATTACCCAAACATGTGTCGCCTTCCCATTTTTGGTAGCAAAATAGGGATTTGAGTATTTCCGATATCCTTGTTTTTCGATCGATTTAGTTCTTCTTTTGCTGCTATTGTTATGCCTGCCCTAGGATATATGCTGGCCTACAGTGAAACAGGCTCATTTGTGTCGGTATGTTCATTCTATTCACACAGTGTGTGTCTGCTCTTGTTATTGGAAAATGAGAATCTTCTTAGCATGTTGTTCTGAGATCTTTCTGATGACTCCCTAAGCTGAATGCTTCACTAGTTTATATAAGTGATTTATATTCCCTTTTCCTACTTTTGACATTGATTTATATAAAAATTTCCATCTTTATCTGGATTATTTCAATGTTCATTGTCCCAAAAACATCACATGGCTCCAGCAAAACAATATTTCTCAAACATTTAATGAGAATTTATTACTTGGCATCATAGCATTAAGAATTTGTCCCCTTCAGATCAGATTTTAGCTATCAGGAATAACAGTCTATTTCTGAAAAATTCCAAAGTTACTAACTTTTCACCAAATTCATTTGGGGTTCAATTCTGTCATCAGTTTGATTTTATGTATCTGATGTAATTTTAATTCTTCATTCCTTTCCCTATTGTAGGGTTTGATACATTCACACCCACACACACATATTGTCATTCAGCGTTCACGTGATAACCTTAGTTTCCCGCGCTCCGGCATGCCAATAAAAGTCGGGGAGTGTCACGTGTTACGCTAGTTAGGATTTTGTCCCGGGCAAGAGCAGACATGTTTCCCTAACTCACACAAACACACGCGCACTAATTGCGGGTAGCATTTAGTGGCGCAAATTTTTATTTCTCACCAGCATGCACACACAAAACAAAAATTACTCCAATTGGAAACAGACATTAACACTATGCACATTAATTTTCATTCAAACTGGACTTTACAGAAAATAACTGTCTACCGAACATTTTACGTTTCTGTCCAGACAAAGGGAAAGAACTTTTCTTTCCTTTTATGCATGCTTTCAACCCTATGTAACCTTTGTTAATATATTGTTTTTCTGGTTACTTTCGCCTTTTCGTCTTTCTTATTTCCTGCTTTATTTCATGACCCAAGTTATGCCGAATCAACACTCGTAAAACTAAATTAGTAATGGACACATCGTCCTCTACACTATTTTCCTTCTAGTTACTTAAGACATCTCTCTTGGTGTGTTTTACAATTTATTTTGCATTCATGTGCAAAATACTTCTCTAAAACTGGAAAGACTCAGCGATAAACATTAAAACATCAGCAATTAATCCAAAGAAGCAAAAACCATATTGTTTATCTGAAAAAAGTCCATGTAAAGTGAAACTCTTAACCAATTTGGAGTTGAGTAGAGCTCTTGCACTTATAAGCTGAAGGGGTTAATATGGAGTATAATCTGGAAGATAAAATAGAGTGCGGAAGATATTTTCCCTGGTGATGGTTCTTTTGATATTATGAATTGGGATAATGCACCAAGAGTTTATTTTTTCTATCTAGTGAGGTTCTGGCATGCGGTGAAACAAACTGAGAAATAATTTTATCTCTTCCTTGCAAATTTCAGAAAACAAATATTATAACAGACACAAAGATATTGGTTATATTTTCACTAATGAAAACAAATAATTTAAATGAGAACAAACATTTCTTCAGGGTCAAATGTGTGATAAGACAGAAGTTATGAAAACAAGTCCTGTCGATGGTAGACAAGAGAGTGTTCTGATTTATATTTTTGTTGGATAGAGAGGAATCCAAGTATATGGGAACCAGAGAATTAAAAATTAATGATTAGAATAAAAACTTCACCTGTTTCCCTACACACTTTAAAAATTAGATTTGTCACAAAGACAGTTATGCCTGCCCTAGAATGTATGCTGAGGTTGAATGCTAAGAGAGTAGGAGAAAGAAGAACATAGCACCACGTGTATGGAGTGATGGTATGAGATGTAGAGTGAAACCAATTGAAGTTGAGAGGAGGAGTAATCCTTGTGACTACTCCCAAGTAAGGTGGATAATTCTCCAAATTTTGAAAATTAAGAGTACAGAAATAGGGGATAAAGAAATCCTTGTTGGCTTTAATGCAAAAGTCAAGGAAATATCAAGTCCCCAGAACCCACTGGACCCATGCCAGTTTTGGGCCAAAGTGCATATAAGCAGATAACCTTGAGAGTTCAAGGATTTGTACTGAATTCCAGCATGAGTGCCTCTGTAAATAGTAATGTTAACTGTTTAGTCAAAGAATTATGAATCTTTTCTTATAAGGAAATGGCTGTTTACACCATTATCATTATGAATAGTTTCAAATGACAGTTTTATGTTGCTATTTTTATCATATGATAAATGTGATTATCTCCCTTTTCCTTTTGCTCACTGCTAAAATCTGAATGTATGACGATATTTCAACCCTGGTTTTTTCCAATGTAACATGTTTGAGACCCATGATTTATATTGATGTCACAATGGGGTATCATTTCCCAAAATTCATTTTTCCTCTTGCTAAAAGTTTGAGATATAATAAAAGACTTGTGAATTTATTTCTTTTTTTTTCTTTTTTTTCATCAACTTCTTTTAGGGGCAATCACAATTTTCTTCGTATTTCAAGAATCCTGCTGGCTCTCAAAGAACTTGGTCACCAAGAATTGATGCTGCCATGGATGATATTTCTGGCTGATCTGATTTATAAAGAAAATTTGCTGAACTGTGCGGCATCAAGTTTTGAAAATTATTGGCTTGAAACGTTAGATGCAAGAGACAAAACAACAGTGATTCCGATACAAGGATGCGCTGCTATTCAATCAATAAAATTCAAATATTTTTATTTTTCTGACATCAAGGAATAATTTGAAGAAGAAAACATTTTTTTCATTGTTAAAGTTTTAGCCTCTTCCCAATCTTTCATTGTGCATCCCCTCTTTGCTGGAAAACTCCAAGATAAAAATGAGTGAGGGCAAAACTCTACAAGCCTCACTTGAAATCTTCCAATATTCTGTGTATGTCTTAATCCACAAAGCTTCTCTTTAAAAATAAAACATAAATTTTGCATGAATTTTCACTTACTACTTGAATATCTGATTTATCAATATATAAGATTTTCTATCTGACATTTTCATTCGATGACATTATTCATATGAGATGAGTATATGGATATCATTATTCTTGAATATATGATTTGTCAATATATGACTGTATGACATGAATATATGATTATTATCAATATTTTATTTCATTTTATTTTGATAATTTCCTCACAAATAAGGCAATAAATTCACTAAGACACAAGGGGGTTACTGAGTGTTAAAGAATATGAGATAAAAAAAAGAAAGCATTATTAAGAGGGGAGGATAATAAAAGAACAGAAGTTAAAGAGACAGAAGTTGGGGATTAATACTGTATTTCAATTTTTGAAAATGATTAAAATTGCGTGGAAAGAAATTTTCACTAGTGAGAAGTGTGGGACAAGAAACGCTTTGCATAGAACATAGTTACATTTTACCAAATCAAGTACTTCACTTAAATTCATAAAGTCCAGGTACCATACTGTAAAATGATGAGTCCTAGTTATTGTTAATATAACTAGGACTATAGCATCAGAATGGATGTTATTCATTCTGATGCTGTTTCTCTCTTGATAAACTCATCTTTTAGACTAAATATCAATTTCTCAGGTCCAGCAACTGTTTCTGTCTGCTGAAAACTTGGCCATGTAGCTACTTTTCTTTTAACTTCTTATGCGGCTTGTTTGCAACATTCACTTATTTAATATTTCTGACTTCCAAATTCTAAGCACTGAAGAAATAGGAAAATAAAGCACTGAAGAAATAGGAAAATAAATAACATTCATAAGCCTAGTTGAATTGTTGCTGTTAAAACCAGTTTAAATGTTAATAGAAAATAATTGGTTATACTGAACAAAAACTAAAAATAGACAATACAAAAAATAATCTTTGGGAATTGAAACACTTCTCCTTTATATTTGAAAGTACCTTGTTCCCTGTAAAAATGCTATGTTGTTACTTAAAATAAACAAAGTCTCTTGTTCATGACAAATTAATTATAATAAAGACTGTTGTGTGTGTGCATATAT